>DWPA01001089.1:0-20101 GCA_018251375.1 Calpodes ethlius
TAATATATGTTTATGAAATGTATATTATGACAGAAAAACATAATCCTAATGTATAACGGTAGTTAACGAGACCTATAAACTTCTTACGCTATAAGATTTACGTATATTTGCTTCTGTCTATGACATTAAGACCACTATAAATTCATAATTTGCCTACTTATTGCCATCGTTGGAATACATTTTGTGAATCAACTCATGAAAGTTGTGTTTTAGATATATTTGCGTCATGCTCGGGTTGCGGATACGGATCTTATTCATGACTACGTAGTACGAGGTTGCACCTATTATTTTAAGTTATGGAGAAACTATGTATTATATCCTGGTAACTGACAATAACAAATATAGAGTACTCATATGTAAAGATATAAATTTATAGTTCTATCAGCAATGGCATTTTCGTTTCATACGAAACCAATTGAATTTAGAACAATTTTGATTAAGAATAAACTGTATAGTGGAAAAAGTGGAACAATATACAAGGACGGGAAATGGGGAGCATGGTGCGAGACAAAACAACCGAATGGCAATGAGTCATCGAGCGTTCATGGTTCTGAAAGAGCTGCGGGGTAGCATAATTGATTAACCTCTATTCTTTATTAAAAAATACCACTAAGGTTATTAATACATTCATAGACAATTATTTTGGCCTAATTTGAAGTAACTTTAACGGATACCAGCAACACAGGTCCACCAAATATTAGATCTTCCGAGTCAACTTTCGCTTGGAACATGTTATGACCGGTTTTCCAAAGTTTAGACGTCGTGATGAACGCTGGAAGCGTCATCGTACGGGATCGATTTCTTATTACAAGTGACGAAATTATTCCTCTCATTATTGTACGAACGAACGTTGACGCGTTTTTTAAGTTATTTTTGCTTCGCCCAATTCATCAATACCACTTTTCGAGAATTGTAATTTTCCTGGTTAAATGCTAATAAACTGTCGATTTTCGTTTAAACGAATGATAACTTTAACTTGATATTGAGTGATGGTTCTGTTACCACTGTCGTTTTTAGTTTTTTGTTATCGAATTGTACTTTAGTAAAGAAACTCGTTCTTAAAATTCAAAATTTTGACATACTGAGAATCAAAATGCATTTTGGAATGGCCGTGCCTGTATAATGTTATTTAGCACATTGTTTGTTATAGTTTATTTATTTAGTTACTCAGGATTGATTTTGCATATTGCTGTTTTTTCTTTTAATTTAAATACTATCAGTGTGTCACTATTACAATACAATATTACCATAATAGGTACCTAAAGCTTACTAAGGACTTTCTCTTTTAAACTCGATTGGTTAAACGTGTCTGTTATAGAATTCGATACTGCAGCCAAATGAAATGACTAAACACAATTCGAAATGTTAGGCTTTAGCCTAGATCTAGATTATACAAGTGAACTTATAGTACCTACCTCCATATATAAATTAAATATAGAACTTACTTTAAAGTAAATAGTTAATCGTGATTCACTTAAGTTAAGTTTAACATACAGGTATTAGTAGAAATTAGAAATAGAATAAACCGTTTCATATTAGCAACAACAAAATCTCTATTGACCAATAGTTTACTTAGGTCGGAAATATGAAAATTAATTTGTTGAAATTTACTTAATATTACTAATCACATTATATAATATTATATTGATGTTAATGGGCACCGGCGGGCTTGATGTCCACAATATTGGTTATGAGAAGATGCACGGTTATTTAATTAGGTATAACGATACCGAAACCGTCAGCGACACACGACACGACACCAACAGCTACATTCTTTATTTTCCGGTGTAAATATGATAAGATAATTTTTAGAATTTAAGTTGAGATCCACGTCAATCCTACACACCCAAGGCAGTTTGTGTGTGTACACAATGCATGCATAGGAGGACGACTGAACAGTAGGAGAGGCCTGAGTTTTGCCGTCAGTGCCGAAAACAATAAATCGTTGTGGTTTAGTCAGAAACTGCAGTACAGTTTCATAGAGATGTGCTTCTAACATGCCATGTCGGTGCCGTGTCGCTTAAAGAAGTAAGCAAATTAAAAGTAATCGAATGATTAATAGTAATGTAATCCATAGGTAAGTTTATTATTGATATACAATATTATACAAGTCTAACATAGAGCTAATGTAGAGTATAAATTGAACGACATTGGAGACCGCTCTGCGGTCGAAATTCTATCGTGATTCATTTTGTCAAAGGGTTACTACACGTTGACCCTATTGAATATTTAATTTTCTTTCAACACGTCTCACACTTTTAAGTATATCTCTTAAGTTTTCAATAAAGTTTGCTTGTTTGACGTATGACCTAAATTATCTTTTGCACAAAATTAAGAAGTGGTTGGAGATACAGTCTTTAAACAATGGGTAGCATAAGTACCTAACGTAAGCCGATATCTTAAGTTTGCAACACTTCGGAACCAGTTGCACGGGAGACCGTTAGTGGTTTAAATCCAGACTCTACGGACATTAAATGCGCTAATATTATCAATAAAATATAAAATAACTTTTTAGTTCTTACAATAAATTGCTTATTTCCCAAAACTTGTATCGATTTTTCGTGACTTTCTAATTATTTTTGGTAGTTCATATAACTTGTTTGTAATGTGAAGAACCTTGTAATGATCGTTATCGTCCAATCGACTTAATGTTTGTTTCAGTGAGCGATATTTGCAAATGAGGCGTTTAAGATGTGTCTTTATGCGTAACAAATTAATAATGCATTAACGGACAGTAATCTCCATTTGTGGTAGGTTACAGTGTTTATGTGTGCAAGCGATTATTTAGTAATCAATGTAATAACAAGGGAATGAGCAGATATGCTAAAACGTAAAACGTACCTTTTTGTAACTTTGATTTGATTCTTTTTTTGCGTTAAATCTCTGTTTACTTTCGAAACAACAGTTTTGAAAAAACATTGTTATAAGAATAATGTGTAACCAGCTTTCATTCCTTGTACAACGCAATTAATAAATTTGTATAAGCACAATTATTTTTGTAGCAACACGAGTGTAGACAAGAAATATTAAATCGTATAAAACGCATTGGAGCATTATGTACAAGGTAATTTAAAGCGTAAAAGTAACTAGGTGATTAAATGTTTCAATGTAGTCTACCTATAAACTAGTAAGTACTTACATTGGGCCCATGAAATATGTATCAGATAAAGGCAGAGCGGGCATTTCTGAGGTGGTGACAGTGTGGAATTGGCCCAGTTGCCGCAGTCAGCGCACTGGTTGCGACACAACACCCACCGCGCTTGACGACTCACCGCTCTCCAGCTATGGGCTTCCGTCCTGCACTGTTTCCTCCTGTACAAATCTTTTTATAATTAAATACTTATCCAAATTCATTATTAATACACATTATTATACATTTATAATAAATATAATGTCTATTTTTGTGTACATTGATATATTATCCCAGAAATTATACAACTATGGGTCAAAGTGATGATGAAATAATTCATTGTAATTTAAGCATTAAATAATTTGAACGTGTTTAATGGTATGAGAGACACGTAACAAATGGGTTCATTGCTACCTTTTTGGTCGGCTAGGCATCAGTGAGGCTCGTGCTATGGATGGATGGATGTCTATAAATGGTGGAGTGACTATTTACCATCAAGTTTGCATGTTATGTATGCATAATCGCCTTAAAAAGCCATTTTTATAATAATACAATTATTTATCTATTATCGAAATATAACAGACAGAATATCTCGCTGTCACGAGTTACATGATTAAACATCATCTTTATAACATTATTGTTTCCTTTGTTCTGAGTTAGTAGAAAGTTAAGAGATAAGTATTAGATATAACACAATCTTTATTGCTTAGATGATTATGATTGCGATCCAATTGTTATTGTGGTGGACATAAGCTCGACATCTAATGATAAATTACACAAAAGAGTTGAATTAAAATAAATAATTATAGAAATTAAAAACTCGCTTTATATTGTAACAAATGTAGATACTCTGCAGTTCACAATTAGGTAGTTCTCTCGTATCGAGCCATTCCTAAGTAAAGTATTACGATGTAGGTACTTTTCATAAAAATGCATTGTCACCGAAGCTGAACCAGTGTTACAAATATCAATGTCATAGAATAAGAGGAAGTAGTTATAATTCAGTTTGCAAGAAACCCAATAACGTATTAACAAACATTGTAAGTTAAATAAAAACTTACGTCAATAAGATAATTTCTTATATTTCTCAAGAAAGCGGTCTAATTGTAAGTGATCATCTTTCTACTCAGGAAATTCATTATATAATATCAGGAGTATCTTTTTATAGAATTATTCATGCTAATAGAGGTACAACCATATCTTTACCCAAGGATTAATTCATCATGTGTAATCATATCGAATTATATAAAAGTATACCTATCGTGGTGATGAGGTTTCCAGGTGATACTAATACAAACTGAACTAAAACGATTGATTTTTGATGTTCCAACTTCCTAAACCAAGTATGGATATAACATTAAAGTATTTTATTCTTTAACATTTTACGCTTCAAAGACAATCTAAAATAAAATAAGTAAATTAGAAAGTTTTTCCGCCTTTATATTCGTTCATGGTTTTATGTTATAATTTTAGATTCTTACTAATTTATTAAGTAAATAACATTTATAAAAGTCGTATGGAAACATGATCGAAACAGTAAATCTATATATACCTATAAAATAAAGCCGTGTTAGTTACACTATTTATAACTCACGAACTGCTGAACCGATTTGACTGAATATTGGTAGGAAGATAACTTGGAACCAGGAGACGTACATAGGGTACATTTTAATGTAAAAATAAAGGTTTAAAAGAGTGCAATAAGAGATGAATATTTGTATGAAGAATGCGTTTTCTTGATCAATTTATATGTAAACTTTTTCTTTTCCACGTATTTTGTCCACACATAAAAGGAAACATTTTCTTGTATGACGTAGAGACATATTTAATAGCCTGGGGTAACGCGGACGAAGCCGCGAGCACAAAGCTAGTATATAATATAATACACGTGAAACTGTATGTGATACGAAATTACATACGCATGTGAGAAAAAGAAGAGTTGGTTACATGCTTCGGTGACGTTGAGTTACGCCTATGCGTCTACATCAATAAACAATAAGAAAAGTAATAGATTGTTTTATATAAAAAGATAATATTACTACAGCTTTTCACATAGTAATTATAACGATCTATAACAGATATAGTTAATTATTACATGAATTGTATACAATCAATTTAATTATTTTAACAAGAATAGAGTTTCACCACGGTCTTTGCGATATTGAATACAAGGATGTGAAGAAATAACACCATATTTTAAATACAGAGACGCCCATACCATCAATTATCTGCAATTAACTCCAAACGTAAAAGCTATTCATCATGAAAAAGTGTTCTTTGTATTGTGTTATAATTACAAAGATATCCATGACGATTTTCAATTAGAGTAGGTTAGCGAAACAGCTATGCGTCAAAACGTTTTATAATCTACTAGACGTTACGCGCTCGCTTTCAATAAATGTAAGATTTCTCTATCGATAAGAATATAAGTGTATAAAACTGCATTAAAATGCTTAGTACGAAAAAGCAAGATAATTGTAAGGACTTTTTATACTTACAATTTTATATACGTAACAATATAAATTGCAAGATGTTCTGAAATGTTTAAAATATACATGTATAATTAAGTAAATATTCTGATGTAAATTATTAATTTGCCAGCAGTGTAAGGATTGCGATCTCAGACCCCCTTTTGTTTTAAGGGGCTTCGAGCTCACTGCTTGGACGTAATATGGATTATAAGAGTTGTTCGAAACATATTGAGTAATTGGTTCAGTATGTAGGAAGGAGAACACTAAATACTCGAATATCGGATCGTTATTCACTACCTTGGCCCAGTAAAATACTTTCGACGTGTCTGTATTGTGTAAACGATACTTAAATTTATAAGATGGGAAAGATGTTTCAAGATAATTTATACATTGATATATGTATTAAAAGGCTAGTGAAAGGAAAGGGATTTGAATGGGAACAGGACGGCCTCGTTAGTTTGGTTAAACACTGTCAAAACACGTGAACATTTGGGTCTACCTTATATGGTATGGTAGACTGTGAAGGCTTGAAGAGAGAATTTAGAATAACGATTTTGACGAACCGGCTAACACAACATTAATGTTAATAGCTAGGCTAAATCTAGCCACAAAATTGTATAATATAACTTATACCGATATCTAATTTTCATTAGTTCCGTCCTTTGTGAACAAGCATTACATAGGTATATTTTAAAAACAACATTTTAACATAAAAGAAAGTGTCGCACGCCCGCTTTGACTTGGTACGTATAGGAAATATAAATGTAATCGTGTCATTACTTCATAAAAATATCTGATTATTGACGCACGTAAGCAGTTTACAATCAAGGTTCTCGCCGTATAATAATAAATTCAAATTCTTACCTAGGAGCGTGAACTTCGAACACTTATTAATAGTACAGAGTATAAAAACTTATAAAAAATATAAGTATAGTCCAGCGTGCATTAAAAAATCATTGGCTATTCTTTATATAAAGATCGGAGAAAACAATATGCGAAATCTAGATTTACCAACTCCAGTCAAGTAAGTATAATTATTTTAAGGTTTTATCATCAACTGACTAGTTTCAAGCAAGCTTCTTGTTCTTTATAAGACATAACACTAAGTTAAGACTACGTTTGTCATCTCTATGATATAAATGCAGGAGTAGGTAGGTGAGTAGATAGTATCAAAGATAATAGTTTTAGCCTTGCTACAGATAGCTTATTTGCGATAATTGTGCATAAAACCGCTAGATACACATTACTTCGATGTATACTTTGTTCATGATAATGTTAAAACAGTTTATAAGTATTTAAATAACCTTTGTATACATAAACAAGTACAAGTATTAAGTTGGGTATCATCTCCATTCGATATCACTTCAATCTCACCTAATCAGTAAACACGGCGCAAGCTTACGTAACGGCTAAACGTCGCATCCGCCGGCTATGTGGACGCGTTTCGCTTTCACCGTAATAACGTGCTTTCTATATTTTTGGGTGAATATAAACAAGTGACAATCGTGGTGTATGTCATACTTGAATATTATATTTTTGATGTCACGAGATGACCTGCGCAACCTTCAACATCACGCAACACGGCGCGTCTCATGGCACACGCATTTAATTTGCGCATAATTACCCAACCGGAACCGACACTGTATTTACTGCATGATTGAGCATGACTTGTATGCCATGGTACTATTGAACTTTAAAGAATAATTTAAAAACTACATCTCATATAAATAAATACATTAGGTAACAATCAAAATAAATTTCATAAATGTGGCATATTTAGTAATTTGCCTTGTCAGATCTTGCTTTGTCGGTTTGATTGGTGGTGTTTCGTGTTAACATTCAGTCAGTACTTAATAGACGCAGTTCCTTGTGAAACGTTATGATTTATAGACTAAAGACAGATAGCAGTTAAATATTTTGAAATATTGACTAATAAGGTATAAGTATGTACCTGCGTTATAATTATAGTGAACTTTCATCGTCGTTGTGAGCAGATTCAGAAAAGCAAATTAGCTTTCTAACATCTCAGAAATAGATTAGAAAAAGATTAATATATGATGATAGGTACATATTAAGTGTTCTATACTCGTAATTTACCTGTTCTAGGAGATATTACAAAATGTGCTGTAAAAATGAGAGAAAATGTTAGATTTGTGGTACTCATAAAAGATGCAGGTAATTTATAACAAGGTTCCTTTTTATTTCTTATCATTACATAGTTTGGATATTCAAATAGATTTAGAAATTGGGGTAATTTTAAAAACACATCAAAATATTTTTTAGTAATAATCACAACCTACTTACAAATATCAAACTTGTAGTCATAAATAAGTTCGGCTTTAAAACTTAATTTAGTTCATATACATTACAAAGGAAATCTTAGTAAAATTTTAGCTTCCTGGCTCGGAGGGTTAGGGCTGGGAGTTGGTGAGTCACACGTTACGTTTCTTTACAAGTAATTATTTACCTTTATATGTACTTATTTATCTGTAAATAGAATAGAAGTTAAAATATGACTTTATTACTTTACCTTTTGAATTCGATAAGTATTAAAATGGTTTGATTTCCTTATGAACGTTCGATTTTTCTAAATTATGTACTTCAGGCCTGATATTATTCTTTAAAACCTTAAATTTTAACATATATTCAGCAATGAATAATTCTTTAATTGTATTTTTACAAAGCCTCAATTTAAATCAAGGTCAATTTGTCGTAGAAAGCTTGTAATATCCGTCTTGACATGAAATCTATAAGAGATATATTTAAATAATTTACGCTTGCACGTGGTTAACAAAAAGTAGTCTAGACGGATGTAATGATAGATAAGTATAACATTATGAGTTATTAATCATTTATGAATTTGTCTAGTAGGTACAAATATTGTTGCAACGCAATTATTGTATTGGAGAACGATATCTGAAATTTATATGAACAATATTAAGGTAGGCACTGAGCTTAAAAACTTAATTGCGAAATAATATATATTTTTGTTAACAGAAGTAAGGTCTAAACCTAAAATACTGATACGTATAAATCTATCATTCAATATCGTACCTAGCACTCAAATACTCATATCAATATCAATATCAACCTCAAAAGTGGCTAGTCTTCACCAATTCTGTTAGCAATATAGTTACTGGCCCAATGCCGCTGTGAAAAGTATTAGTTTCGAGGTCAATTCTTATATCAACTTACATAATTACGATTGTAAAAGTTACTACACAGTATAATACGACTTGTGATTAATATCATTTGGATTTGATCGAATTATTTTTATAAACTGAAGACCTTGGCGGAAATGTCAACGATTTCAGTTCCGCAATTCACGGATAGTGCATAAAGGTGCTTATTTTACTTGAATATTCGACCAATATGTCTGATTAAATATTTAATATGAACCTTTGGCATTCGAATACTATTTAATTGTATTCGTTAAAAAACGTGATCTGTTTCATTTTAAGCAATTACGTAGAATCTGTTACTTTACTTTTCACTTATTTTGTTATTTATAAATTTAAATAAGTAGTGTGCGTACAAGTATTATTTTGTAAGGAATGAAAATATGTAGGAATCTTGATATTTGAGAAAGTTACTACCTACATGAAGGACATTCTGACACAAGTCCATACTATCTATATCCATAACACCTACAATTTTTTTTGTTGAAAATGTATCGTTTAAGATCGGATTTTTAAAAATGTATTTGTACGTAAATAAAAACATTTCATGAAATGTAGGTCTCATGCAATTTAGTCGATAACAAAATGTGTTTTTACCCTATAGGTAGGTGAAAAAATGGCCTTTGTATAAATTAGTTACACGAGGAACTGGTATTACCTCCATTAAGACTGAACTGCTCAGAATCGTTAATATGTACCTACAAAGACAGTTACGATCAGTCACGGACCTACGGTTACGTCAGTAGGTCCCTAGCATAACTTCTTACTTCTACGTGTGAATTTAACAGATTCTATCAATATTTGCTAAGACTACTATTTATCTTACTAGTTACATAGGTTAGTTATGTATGATTCTAAAGGTACTACGAGTAAAAACGTTAAGTACTTATTTAGTATCATTACAAAAGAGTAGGTACGCCGCAAATATCGCTATTTTAGTTAGACATTCGTAGCCGCAGGATGCGGATCTTACAAAGCCAGTCACTTCTCCAAGGTTCCACACGTAGGTATTCGAAACGTGAATCCGTTTCGAAAAACTTTTACAAAAAATATTCAATATGGTTTATCACGTAGATATTTTTTTCCAGTGTTATTTTCGTTGTGACATCAATCGATAAACGGCCATTGAACCAATGAACCTGCTGGAGGCCCGCGTCACTAGTTTAATGGAGGAGGCCTTTCTTTTTCAAGGAGGAAATCTTCCAAAGACACTCGAAACTAAAAGTTTGTACCCCCTCTGCAGCCATCCAGCGTAAATAGGAAGAACTACTAGACTAAAGAGACTAGGAGAGGCGACGTTAGCCTATATTATCAATATTAAGAGAAGGATTATGTGATCAATTATTATTAACATAATTGTTATGCTTAGGTACCTTCACCCTTCGCCTGTGTCAGCCGCCAAATAACGTATTGAGGGCTTGAGAGTCAATACTTACTTTTTTTCTTACTTGGTAATGCATCGGTAGTGCTGAGTTAAATGAGCAACGGTGAACACTAACCATTAGACAGCTTATCTGCTTTTTGCATAAAGGCTTATAAGTCTATAGTTTTTTGTCGTTCGTTTATGTAACCGTTAATGTTATACTTATAGGATTGTAGTGATGGATGACGCATTCTCGAGTTCGTAATACACTAGGAACTTCGAGTTTGAGTTATTGAGCGTATCGATATTAATTATAGGCTTCGTATGTAGCAAGTTAAGTACGCAATCAGATGCCTTTCAATTACGGTTCCGGTATTTAGTTGAATTACTCGTGTAGTTAGTGACAGATCGTCAGTCAAGTAGCCTAAATGATATGACATTTAAGCAGTTAGGTTGGGCATCAGCGTGTCTCCCATTGAGGAGACTTGAGTTTGAATCTTGATAATACATTGATGTTTTGAAAGGTTCTTACATTTCGCTAGATCAGTGCGTATTATACGATTTCATGCACATTCGTAAATGTTAGGGTTTCCATAAAAACGTAAACAGAAGACTTAAGAAATACTTGACCTACCATTTTAAATCTTAATATTTAGTAAACAGCTTATTAAATTTGAAAAGAGTCTTGGTATAATATTTTTTAAAGTTTTTTTAAAAATTTGGCATGTGTATACAAAAAAATATACTTTCACTTTACGTATAGTGTTCCATATGTAAATGGTAAACCCATGCCGAAATACATCTTTTTATTGCTAAGTAAGCATTGCTCCACAACACTTCGAACAGATGGAAAGGGGAGGTTGTAGGATAGGAAATTGTTCCAGTTCCTATTTAATTTAAATGATGGGGTCTGAACAGAAAGCGTGAATTTCACCAACTAACAGGCGTAAATATTTTGTGTTCAAAGATATTTGGTAATGATAACATTACGTAATATTGCAAAGACAGTCATTGTTAACTGTTACTTCGAGACAAAATATGTACGTCCTCGGCAGATTAGAATAATTATTGAGAATAGTTCGTAATATTATACTAGCTCGCCATTGACGATCTCAGAGGGTCATAAGGTGTCTGGGAGACAAAATACGTATATTTGCATCACACACAACACCACCTTAGTCAATAATCAAATATAATACGAGTACCTAACAAAATACCTGAATATTTTATTAGTTTTGCACTGGCAATTTTTTTTTTTAATTTCATTATAATATCTTTTTTACTTTGATATTTCTAATTTTTTATTTATTTTTGAAGTAGGTGTAACTTTTATTTTTAATATTTTTATTTCATGTTTTGCTGTCTACATGATTACTAAATTCATCAGGTTCCTAATTTTTTTCCAAATACCGAATATTAGATAGAATATAGTTAAATTTAATTCGTGACACAATTAGCTATAGAGATTTCCTGGTCTCAACAAGAGCAACATTGACTACTTCTCTGATATAATCTAACAACTGCTTTGCCAGTTCTGATGCAAACACTAAGTAGATACTAGGTAAATACTTGCTTAAATTCAAGATTTGTTTTCCTTCGAATACACTGTAAGTGAAAGTACAATGTTGCGATGTTGAGCATATAACAGTTACTCGCCTTTACCCATGTAATTCTGTAACTTATTATAGTAAATTCAAAGAAATGTTCAATTTATAATTAGGTACATCTATTTTATAAAAGACATACAGTAATAGTTTATGCAGGTAATCCTACATTATCTTAATGTATTGATATTAGATAAACTTTCAGTTTGATGGAAAAAAAATGATCACTTAAATTGAATTTTGTAGTGAACGCAACAATATACGTAAATACATGTTATGTAAACCACTTTACTCCATGTAATGAACCATAAATAAATAACAATTAATATTGCTAAATGTTTTAAAATGTATGATTATGTGAATAACGGTCATAACCATATGCATATACGGCACATTTCTTAAGTTTATGTCCCGTTATAACTGTTATTGTTATGCATTATACCTATTAAAATTATATTTTTATTTTGTTTCAGTCATTCCAGCAATAGCCGAATCAATAACAATCTCCCCAAATGGAAATAGTCCAGAAATTAAGATGGCCGGAGGGATGGTCCCCGAGACACCACAAAGTTTCGATATAAAATCTGTACCGTCTAAAATAGAGAGAAGTGATCGTCAGTCCAACAAAATAACCAACATAAATTCAACCAAGCTTGCCTTAAATGAAAGATATCGGAGACTGATACCCTATATGACTTTTTATTATGCTAACGATGCAGTGAATCCGACAACGGAGCAGAATACAAAAAATATCGAAGTTGAAAAAGCGCACATTTTGGAGGCAGGTACATTAGCAGACAATAATCGACAGCCAAAAGTTATTTATTCTCCGCATAGATACAATAATATACCGAGATATCAAGGAAATCGATTAACGCAACACAATATTGCTTCTGCAAATCCTACAAGATTTTATTATAAAGATGTTCCTGTTGTATATCAAAGTAGACCTAAAGTGTCATCTAATTATAATCCATTGCTAGATCATAATGTTTTAGACAGTCAAGATAATCAATTTGTAAAATTCATTCCAAAGCCATTGAAATCACCAAGCGTTCCTTTTGCAACAACTAATAGAAAACCTAATATAAATATCTTCAGCAACAGCGATGCTCCCAATCAACAATATTATATATTTGAGAAAGAACAAGCACCAAAATATAAATTGGTACCATATGAACAAACTCCACCTATTAAATTTGCACCAGAAATTGGTAATACCAATTTAAAACAACATTCTGCAATCGACTTACCTAAAGAGCAAATTTATATACAACCAAGGCCTGTTAGGCCACAATATGTGTATGATAGTATTAATGTTCAGTCCGCTAAAACCAGGAAACCACCGACAATTATATCCGAAAGTTATTATGAAAAGAGACCAAGTACATTAGTGCAGCCTGTAATAGAAAGCGGTTTCCGTCCTATTGTTGGGTCGCCAATATTATCAACGGAAGCTCCTGTATACACATCACTAAATCCTACACAGTTAGCCGAAAACGATCACAGAGTGCCATTGAAAGAAGTTGTGGCCACTACACCAAGAGAACAATTACAATATCAATATGAGGTTGATCAACCTACGTACACGCCTACTGAGAGTACTCCACCTAATACAATAAGTCTAGCTGATCTTCTTAATTCTTTACAATTGAATAAAGCTATTCCTAAACCGATAACCAGAGAAAATATAGGTGCTTCCATTAGAACCCTATTGCAAGTTCTGACTGCCTTAAAACAAACACCTCAACAAAATGACGACATCTCGAGTCCAATCTTGAGTACGCCAAAGCCGTTTGAAGCTCCTGAAATTTTAGAAGTAACGTCAATTAAACCAGTTCAGAGTACCTTGGCATCGCAATCTGATGCAGAATTTCACGAGGAGCCATACCTTGCACCTGTTAACACCCCATCTCAACACTTAGATGGTAAGTAATTTAATTACAAATCAAATCTTGTCAAATATTTTAATGAGTATATTGTATGAGAGTTCAATTTTTAGATTTTTCATTGAGCGGTGGCACTAGTCAGCGATTCCCCTTGCCAATTACTTCAGATGATGAAGGCGGTACTCCAGGACGACCGGGCGTTGACTATCCCATTTTGACAGTAATACCACCCACCAAGTTCGACTGCAAAACTCAACGATACAAAGGCTTCTTTGCAGATCCTGAGACAAGATGTCAGGTACTGTAGACCAAATTTAACTTATAATTTCATAGGTGTTATATATAAAATTATTTAATTTATTAATGTCTTTATTCTTTATGCATTACAGGTGTGGCATTATTGTGATTTAAACGGAGGACAAGCGTCGTTTTTATGTCCAAATGGTACAATATTCTCCCAAGCAGGCTTGACTTGTGACTGGTGGTTTAATGTGAGATGTGCCTCTACTGCGCAACTTTACGTGTTGAATGAGAGCCTTTATAAATACATATTGCCTCATTCCCCGAAGTTCCCGGAAGATTACAGTGGACCATTGGTTGACAAGTATGTACTTATCTCACTTTTTAAATCAGGGCTAGAAATATAACTTTTTATTCTATTTATTAACATTATTGTTACGGATATGAGCTTTGTAAGAATAACTAACTAATTAATAATGTCACTGCCCTAGTTCAAACAAAATAATCATAAATACCTAAGCCTAATACGTAAGCAAATAACCAAGCTCATTTAATTATAATAATATACCGTTGTTGCGTAACTTCTTTGATATATTTAACTTTAGGAATAACGTGAGGGAACAATGAAACAATACCAATATTTCAGTGATGAAACTCTTGCGTAAAATCGCCTGTTGAAATTGTGCTTCCACCTCATAGATAGGCAAATAAATAAATGTTATATTTGGGAACATAATTTTGTCTTCTATGAGATTCATACGCTTTAAATGTTTACCGTATATATATGTATTATCACTAAAAAACGAGTATTTTATGTGCGTGATAGAATGATATACGAAATTGGTACATACTTAAATGTTGGTAAACGTAACCGTTAACGTAACCCCGAATGAGCGGAATTCGAACTACATATCTACTTATATGTAATTCATACCTAATCATTGATTGATCATTTATGGATCAGTCATAAACAAAAAGTGTACCACTTTAAATTTGTGTTAATCCAATATTTAAAGTAGAACTACCAAATTTATGTAAGTATATTTATTCCAGATACCTTACCTTAAAATTCAAAGAAATGGAAGAACAGTTCAAAAAGAATAAGAATAAACAGACCGCGTCAGAGAAGGTAGATTCCAATGAAGATGTTTCCGGTGAAAATTCAAGTGAAAAAAGTTCTGAAACATCCGATGAAAAAGAATCCATAGCGAGTAGAACTGATGCACATGAAATCATCGATAAAGATGAAAGTGACGTAAGTAAAGGAGATGTTGTAATAGAATCACCAGGTACGAGTGGAAATGTAGAGAGACTACGAGACGATTAATACGTTAGAAAGAAACTTTTAGGCAGGGTGGAAAATAAAAAAATGGCGTCGCTAAACTCTCAACTGTAAATAAACAAAAACGAATAAACCCGTTTCAAAAAAGACCTTCAAATGTTACAAAATTAAAAGAACAACATCTTACTTAGATCTTGCATATTGCTTGTTTAGACCAGAATACCTGTCTGGACGCACAACAGCCTGTAAGGTGTAAACTAATATGTGTGCAATTTTCATTTCTATAAATTTAAATGTATAGTAGGTACCTTCGTTTTAAATTGTTATCGTGTAAATAGAAAAATCTGTGATAATGTCAGTGGTTTCCAATATTGTTGTGTAACTTATGATTTTGTGTTTGTGTGAAAAGAGAATTAAATATTTAATCCATTAGAACCTACTGTTCAAGGGTTTATTCCTCTCTAAAAAGTAGGGTATTGAATAAGTGTAGTATGTAACTATATTTATTGAATGTTAACTGCATGCATATCTTTAACGTGTGAGTCGGTAAGTACCTAAAGATAGAGAAGGTACTTTTATAATACATAGGTACGAATACATATAATTAAGTATTAGATTTTAAGGAATTAAACTTGCCATAATTTGCCATGTTTAATTTCAACATTAACTATGTAAATAATATGAACTAAAATTATTGCACTTTCAATTAGCCCACGAAATGTAAGTCACAATTTCTAAATTTAAAAAATTTCTAAGGCTATGAGATTCCGCTTCCAAATTGAAATGTGAGGATTTCTTTTTGAAAAATACAACATCTTAATTAACTAAGTAGTTAACTACTTATAGAGAATAATTTTATATTTCATTTGGCTGACTAATTGATTGTATTGTAATTCTGACGTATCCATTATGATGAAATGGTTTCATTTATGTGAAATATAAACTAATATGTAATATATGCTAAGATGAGTTTGAATGGTGACTTCAATAAATCATCAAAATAAATTAGTATTTAAATTGACAATATGGCATTAACATTTACAATTATTTAATTTTCTTCTGTCAGGATCTTTTCTTCTGGGAAACCACGCTATACTTATACACTTAGGTTTATTAAGTTATTTAAAATAATACCACTATTGTTATCAGAGCCTAACAAAGCCAGTTCATAATACCCAAAAGCATCATCTCATCTATGTGATTATTTAGTTATTTTTAGTAATAGATAAACTATGTGTATATTTTTGATAATTCTTTATGACAATAAAAATAGGGAGTATTACTTACCTAATGTAAAAGCTCTATATTTTGTGTTTTTAGCTTCTGTTTCCTACATTTATCTACTTACTTGTAATATTGACTTTTATTGGCGGTGTCCAGGTATCTGTCTGGCGTTTATATTTGGCCTTTCCCCAAAATATATCTGTCATATCATAACGAAAAAAGGAAGGCCTATTTCGCATGGTTGACGGACGGACGGACGAAAATACGGATATTGGGTTTCTTTAATTGCAAAGGGAAAGGATTTTGGAAAATTCGACAAAGGCCTTTTAAAATGTACAAAATTTAATTTATGTAAAAGGGAAAACTTACGTCTTAAACTTTGGTCGGTCCAGGATGGTTGGCGAGCCTATTAATTCAAAACTCTTCGATATCGGGAATGCCTAACACAACTCTTTCATTAATTATGCCTTTCTATGTTCTATGGTAGGAGTTTATTACTAAAATTTACTTGGCTATTATTATTGGTCATTCTGTACTGAAACAACTAATTTACGAAATCTAAACTGGCCAAAACCTAGTTTTAGACAGAGCAATTTAGAAAGTGGTACCTTCGTACCTACATTTCTGGATTTGGTATAATGTGCTAACTTTATGGTCATTTCAAATTTTGGACAGAATTGTGTAGATTCTTAGATAGCTTGGTTTACATGTGGTAAACGTTACAAATTTTAATTAAATCTGTAGTAATTATTGCTGGTAATATAATGTAGCTCATGTTCCGCACTGCACTTGCTATGAAAGTAACTTGGGTATATAATTACCTCCTCTTTTTTTCTTCATCAGTAGTATTCGAAAACTACCAAAGTTAAATGTGACTATAATGATCACCTTCAGCGAACCAAGAGCGATTGGTTGCCTATTAACGTCCGCTCCTACTTGTCGGATCGGACATAAAGTCGGATATTACATTGGCTAAACCTTTTAAAAGCTGTTCACATTTACCCAATACTATTTTGTCACTCGACGCGGAGATGTCGGATGTTTCGTTAATGATGTGCCCAATAATAATGATTTCGGTTCTCGTCTTTACGTAACTTTGTATGACGCTGTTCAAATTTGTCGGATGTCGGTCAGGTCCAACCACTTAAGACTTTCCCTCGTTTTCCGCTGGACTGTTCTACTTGGTCATATGCTGGCAGTCAGACTGCATACACGCCCGTACGGTCGAATCCGATACGTGTTGGAATGCAGTCTAAAGATGTGAGAGCTTAAACCTATTAGAGTAAGATCCAGACTTGACACAACAATATTCAAATGTTTCTTTCGCCGAAAAAGATTAGCTGCCTGATAGATCAGTAACACCAAAGGCATCATGCGTTGCTGCTCAAGAAGAAGATAATTGGATCTCAATGCCCCAGCTAGAATTCGACAAGTCATTTGGAGCCTTAGTCAAGCAAGAGATATAGCATTGATATAAGATGGTAACCCTTGCTAAGTCCTTCGTCATTCTTGCGACGTACTACTCTCCAATACGGCCATCTTAAAATTTCCGAGTGAAGTTGAATTTAAAATTTAGCGATAATCATATCGTATTGTTTCAATTGTAAAAAATAGTAATAATGAGTTTTTCTAAGGTGTCATCGCAAATCATAATTATTGTTTTGAGGACATGTTACGACATTTTTTATGTAAATAAGACAAAAAAATTACAAGAGAGTAATACTTTTACGAGTTTATTTACAGTTTGTTATACTACTTGTAATATAATTCTTTGATCAGAAATTCTTGGTTTTCAATAGCATAATTTATCAGATTTACAAATTATTATAAAGGTAATGCAGCTAAATTATTATATTGTAGTTCACAACTATATGTACTTACAAGGAAAATGAAAGAAGGTAGTTATAAAATAGGAAATTCACTAGATTTTTCAGTTTTTCGTGACACTGATAAGTATTTTAATATAATATATTATTACACCGAGACTTAAACATTGATTCGATTATTGAGCTGAATGTAAACTGGTCTAAGCTAACATTTATTTGAAGATTAAAGTTAAGAGTTAATGACATGCCTTTTGGAAACATTATTTACAAAATAGGATGACTGACAATGCGAATCAAGATACTTACATGATAATATTTATACATTTTAGGTTCTCATAGAATGACAATTAGTTGGACCATTTAAAGCTAACGTATCTAAACACTTAATGTAAGTATATAATGTTAATTTACGCAGACAATATTTATACAAAAATATAATTTGGGGATGCAATAATATTGTAAGTAAGAATAGGAAATAGATAAAATGGCTCCAATTTTTGCCACGCGTGTTTCATATTTAAGTATAACTTTGAACACGTTTCTTTGGAGCTGAGATAATTACGTACTTACCGTTTACTTTTATTTTAATTATGACTCATCTTCTACATAATATATGTACAAAGTTTATGCCCACTTCACCAACATTATCAATCACAAGTTGTTGCCTTTCAGTCTTTAGCGTTGCCTTCCTTAATTAAGTACACATTGTTTTTTTCCATCTGGTGTTAAAAACTTGCCGAGACGTTTAAAACCTCTCCCTCCTATCGAGATAACACATAGCAATATTAAGCAAGCGAAGTCCATTATTTCCGTTATGTAGGCATATTTATTATTTTTAGACACACAATGACACATACACAGTTCTTTATCATGTAGTTATATTTGACAAATTTAGATTCACGAGTAGTTAAGATTTACTGTATGTGAGATTAAAATCATTTTTTACAGTTCATATAAGAGAGCGTATGGAGTTATTTACAGGCATGTTTGGAAATTTTACCGAATTCATTCAATTTACCCTGTCAGTGATAACATATCAAATACGATACTTAACTACTGAACAATAAATAATGCACGAAAACGTGCAGTAAATAAGTATTCCTAATTATGTATAGATAAATGTAAATGCGCGTCAATACAACGACAAAACTACGTACGTACACTTACAAGAACGGAAACATGCGGGTACCGAGCGGGTACCTGATCGACACGACATCGATACACGATATAGAACACCAATCTCCATGAAAGATTGATAAGTAATCCACATATTTATATTACAGAGATCAGTTGTGTGAAGCGTCGCGGTCGTAAGTTCGAAGCATGACGTCACGGTGACGCGTCGTAGGGGTCGGGTGCGTTCGTGTAGTTCAATGCTTGAGCAGGAGCGCGGCGTGCTTGAGGCGCAGGTGGGAGCGCAGGGTGTCGATGCGGCTGTAGGTGGCGGGGCAGTAGGGGCAGAGCGAGCGCTGCGCCGTGTGCGAGTGGAAGTGGTGCCAGCGGTTGGAGACCTCCTTGCCGCACGACTTGCAGCGCCAGAGCGCCGCGCTCTCCGCCGCCGCCACGAACATGCTGTGGTACGAGTACTGCGGAGCCGCTGCATGCGCCCGCTCTGTAACCAACTCGCGATGTACCCACTACCCATCCACATCCGGCGTTAGCTAATCCGTACTCTTGCATGGCTACAACGCATTCCCGACAGTATTTATCGTCCTTCATTTGCAACTCTCGTATCACGAACAACTTACGTTCGTTTCATTTGCAACAGGATAAATCGGAGCCAAAGATTTTTATACTGACTAATTTAACAAGATTATGTAACATTATAAATAACAATAACGCTACAGATTGGCTCGGAAGTAACCGCTTCTATAGTATGTGATGTCATACTCG
>DWPA01001090.1:0-20098 GCA_018251375.1 Calpodes ethlius
GAGCGTGAATACGAATCCTGCACGCACCTCTAATTTTCAAAAGTTATTGCGTATTCCAAGTTAATTGTTAGTTGCTTCAATGAAGGAAAATATTGTGTTGAAATCTGTACACCCGAGAGTTCTCCGTAATGTTCTCGAAATTGTGTGAAGTCTGCCAATTCACACTTGGCCAGCATGGCGGACTAAGGCCTGTATCCCTCACATTATGAGAGGAGACCCGAGCCCAGTAGTGACACAGTTATGGGTTGTAATGATGATGTATAACATTTATGTAGGTTAAATTTCGCCCACTTAGTTGTTGCATTGAAATTTGATATGTGTGTTAAGATTAGATGGCGATATAACAATACGGTACCACCGAGGTGATCTCATGTTGCAGTTGGAAGATGAGAGAGGGAACATTGTAAACATACCTTACTCTGGGGCCCTAAGGATAATTCTTCGGACCTTACATCAGTCGAGCACGTGAGCTAAACAAGATAATTAATGTCGTCTCATAAATTAATGTATTTTCTATCCATAAAATAATATTCAACTCGTCATAAAAATTACAAGCGATCACCGGGTAAAAATAAATATTGCGTGATAAAACTGTTATGTATTTTTAAAATTCTACGAATAACTATCAGATTTCTAATTTATCTTTAGTATAATAATCTTTGTGTGCGTTTGAATGCGATAGGACATCGTTCAGGGACTTTGAAGCGATATTTACTAATAGACAGGGTGATTCACGATCACTAGTCATATTTAGGTCTATAAGGTATCTGAATAAGCGTGAATAAGATCCATACTTAATATTATACATGGGAATGTGTGTTTGTTTGTCGTTCTTTTACGGGGCAATAGAGCGTCGTAATGGAACGATTTTTTGTGTGGTGTGAGACTCAAAATCTCATTCGTATGGGAAGATCCATTACTGTTATTAAGCAGTACTGTTTGTATAATTTTGTATTTAGAATGCTGTTATTACTGAGTAACTTAGGCTATATTTTTTGCAAATCTTAATTGTATTCGTACGAAGCCACGGCTGGCCAGCAGTATGGACATATATGAACGTGCAGCTGTCGAGGGAGCGGTGACATATTTTTGAACGTATAGATCATGTCCCGAAGTGAGACTACTAGAAAAAGATGACTTAATACTGAACAGCATTCTTATTCATAACTAAATAATAAATAATTTATTCATGCTTGTTATGTATGAATCTAGATTAAAGTTATATAATAAGAATGAATAAATCAGACTGAGCTATACGTTACATACAACAAATATAGGAAAACCATACCATAGGTACTAAGTTGTGACCTTTCCATTTTTCGAAGCGAAGCGAGGGCGGAACTAGTGAATAATATTTAATTTGTTTATAGTTACAGCACACCTGTAAACTAACACAGCAGTGTAGTTTTAACGAACTTGATAACAGATTTTTGATAAAGTTCACTGAATAAACATATTACGTGGCCTTTAGCGTTACTCCTTTAACAAATATAACAGAAAATATCATTTATTTTTTAAGACATACAGTTTTTAACTCCTATAGATTTATCTGGTAGACTTAGACACGGAAGAAGGCAGGTAGAGATATCTATGGGTCTGCGTTTTTATAAATAAAATATTTATCTATTCTATAACTATAGAAAACTATATCTATAACTATAGAATAGATAAATAGAGGTAGAAGGTAACTACCTTCGCTGACAATGTGCTTTTACATGTCTTATAAAGATGTAACCATTATTTTTTACAAAATATAGTATATTAATTTCTTTACTAAATTACCGAAAATTGGTAGTAACAAAAAGCGAAGTTATTCACACCCTCTAGCCGAGAATCGCTGGAATGCAGTGGAACTGATTGCCACGACGGCAAGAAAGTGACGGGAGGGTTGACACTTGACGTCATGTCGGCATGCGCTAATGGCTTGTTTACGTGATCCCGGATTCCATTCGCCGTTCGTCTTACAAAGAGAATTATGCAGGAACAATATAAGTTACATATATTATACATAATGTGTAGAAAAAATAAATATAAAATAGGATCTCTCATCCCTTTGGCATATATGAAATTGTAGTACGGGCACTGAGACGATGTCATTTTAATCAAGAATTATTAAACTTTCATATAGATATACGTCGTGTCGTGATTGTTGGGATCTGTTTTCAGAATTAAGTGTATGAATTAAAAATCAGTCAGGACTCATGCATAAATTACGTCAAATGATCTTAATGAATCCCCCTCCCTTGTTATTGTCACAAATTTGACCATTGTAAGATTTCCTAGTCTCCAGTGTGATGATACATATTTAGAAATTTTAAAATTAGGAATTATTAAATTAAAATCACCGGCCCGAAATGTGTTTCTGTTCCATTTACCTAAGATATTTTTCAATTAAATGAAATCAAAAAATAAATATACAAGAAAAGTTGTATAGTATTTATGTGGTGATTTACTGATTATAAGGAGAAGCAACTATAAAGTATTAAATTGCAATTAATAATATAATTATGAATTTTCCCCAAACAATAAACTAGTATCATCAAAATCTTCCAACGCATTCCAGCCTATCGGGCGGCGAAATGAGCCACTCCAGAACCTATTATTTCAGTTCGAGATACAATTTATAAAACATCCGATAAAGAGGGGGACCAATATTTCGAATGTGGATACTAGAGTGTACGTACTTTAAATACAATTTTGTATGTTATCCCGCATAAGGATATGTACTCTATACTTTACGAGATCAATAAAGTACCACAAAATACTTTATATACCATGGTACGATTTTTCAGAGAATTAAAAAAGTTGGCCAAAAATAATTTTGTGTAAAACGGATCGTAAAAATAAATATTGTAAAGCCGCTGCATAATTATTATTATTTTGACACTATGTAGTTTTTTCTTACTTTCAATAATTGCTTAATTCCAAGAAAAGGGGGTGGCAACCCTAGTGGTAACTAACAATGATATATGATATTACTGGCTGTAATTAATACTCGTATTTGCAACATTAGTAAAGTAGTATTTAGTAACGGCAGATCCGCAATAATTATTTGCGATGTAGTACTTTTTGCTGCTATCGAGTCTCGGTTACTAGTTCCAAGGCGAAATCAGCGGAAATTACAGGGATTCAGCGACATTGATTGGCGGCGACAATGACGATTGCTATAATTAAGTTTATTGACGATTTCTGATACCCGGAAGCAAACGTAAATACCAACGGTACTTCAGAGTATCTTCTGTCTCACGGAACTTGATTTGAAAATAAAGAGAACACATTTTTTAATTACCCGTGAACAAATTACATAAAATATACAGTCCCTTTGAATAAAATTACAAAGTCATGATACAAACGGTTACGGAACTTAAAAATTACAAAGTCATTAGAAATAAATAATCACTTCTTTTGGTGAAGGAAACTATCGTGTTTATTTGAGAGTTCTCCATTATGCATGAGACCGTAGGTGCACGTTCACACGGCGATTAAGCGGTGCGGATTTTTGACGTATGCGGTCAACGTTCAACCGACAATAGACGATACACTTGCGTACGTTGTTTAAAGAGTTTTTATGTTTTCATACACTTTCTGTTGACACTGCGATCGAATTTGACCATATATCAAAATAACCGTATTACTATGTATATTAGTATATTAGTCAATCTGTTTCCACAGTACTTCTTAACTAGGTGATCATAGTTCATCAAATGATGGATTGTTATTATAACGGTATTGATTCTCCGCTGGTTGTAGGCTATGTGATGTCTCATGTCACATTCAATTCAACATGGCGTCCTTGAAAAGTTATATCATAGTCATTAATAATAAAAATTTTGTGTTGGGTGAAAGGATTCAATTAGAAGATGTCACAAATAATTAATAATAAATGTTATCAGACTCTCATAATTCTACTCTATTTTCATAACTCTACATTACAATTCCCTGTGTTTTAGGTGCCATGGACAACACACAGAGACCGATAATAGATATTTAAATCCAATATTCAAACTGCTTAACTGGGAATCGTACTTAGGACGCGTAGAATGACGGTCCGGTACGGTTAATATCGCGTCTAACAGGTCGTTACTCTGGTACATCTCACAAAGCGATTTGTGTTCGATTAACTTGTAAACTTTATAATATTATCATAAATAGTAGACACATCACATTTGACAGAAATCCGTTACATTTTCTAGTCGTGTAACCGATAAGCAAGTATCATACTTCAATTATGTGGAAAACCACTTCAGGAAATTCTCGTGACGTCAGGTTATTGTGTGGCTACTAGTGGTACCGAGTAATGTAAGTACGCAATAATATTGAAGAGATAGCTGTGACCCACCACGGTATTTTGTTGATGTAATTGACGTCATTCGCAAAGACAAATTAAATGCAGTGTTCGATAAATATTTTAGGCATCCGTGGATTGCAGTACAAGTTGAAATTCTGTCATTAACTCACAAATGTTGGCCATTGTAGTGATATTCATACGTGTGTGAAGGATTTTCTGAGTAGCGATTTGCACGGAACACGGCATAAAGTATGGAAATAGAATATTTTTAGTAGTTTTTATTTAATTTCCCTCTCATACTTTCATTAAATCTTGTAAAAAAAGTTTAACTTGTTCTAAACCGATTTTTAAAAACTTTACACATACATTTGCATTTAATTACGATGATTTGAAGATGGAATCATGAAATGAACAGTGGAACTCTTCAAAGTCTTAGCACCGTGCAAGATCACAGTTTCTATCACCGCTAACGACACCCAGGCATTCTATCAATGAGTTGTAGTACGTATTCTAGGCTCAAATATGGTCAAATTGCGATTGCGTGTTGAGAATAAATCCGATAACCACAGCGCTTAATGTGCTAGGCAAAATACAAACAGAAACCATCAATGATTACGCTGAGATAATTATTGTTTTCTTGTGTCGGAGCCAGTCATGCGCGTAGGCATCTCGTGCGGGCCTGGCGACACGTTTACACCTTACTTTCTTTTTTAATGATTCACTAACCTTGTCTCCTGTCTTACATTGTAACATTACTTAAATAAAACTTGATAAATTATATACAAATAGAGATGTTTTACTAAAAAAAATATCGTACAATGAAAAAAATATATTTAAAAAAGCTTATTCTTTATTTAAATGTTGTTATTCATTTAATAGTACTAAAATTAATAATGTTTCCGGCTTTTAAAGTGATAAATAGTTTAAGGCGCTGCTTAACGCACTAATTAGCGGGAAATTAAATTTGGTACAGAACTTTATTCTTCTAGCCAAGCTTAACATTATCGCGTTAATTAAGGCACATTTGGACGTAGCCATTAATGCTGATGTTAACATTAATGTGGTAGGGAGGTTACAAGTTTCTGGGTCGCAGATGACACGGTCAATACAAAAAGGGCATTATTAATACTCACGAAACTAGCATAAACATTTATTGAGTTGTCTTAAAAGGTTGTGCTGATATTTTAGGACAATTAAAACGTAGCTCATTTAAATATTGCCGATATTAACGAATCGTAAATAAACTTATTTCCAAATATAGCTATCTCTTAAAGAATAGGTACTATGTACCTACACACGTCATTAGCTTTCAGTAATTGTGATATTCAGTCAGGTCTCACGCGCTACCTACCGAAAACCGGCACGAACATTCCGGACAACCTATTATATGTCACATAAATATCAGGCAGGAACCGAACCCTCGATTTGTAATCGTAGTCACCCCCCTATGTAGGCTATGGGTAAAGATATAGTCGTGTAAGTCAAGTTGCTATTGCTTTTGGATCTCGACTTGAAATAAGAAAGTACTATCTTTGTAAGTGTGTATTTTGTTTCATGTCTTTCAGAATGAAGGTTGTAAAATGAATATAATTATAGTTTAAAAATATAAATAAAAACTCTTATTCAGTGAATTGGACCGTAGTACTATGTAGGGTGAAAGTTCTCATCAATACAACGAGCCCAATCTCGATAGGCTTGTGTCGTTTGATTCTGAAGTTCCTATAGCCCTTATGGCCTTTCAACTCATCATCAGA
The DNA here is from genome assembly GCA_018251375.1 of Calpodes ethlius. Classification (NCBI taxonomy): domain Eukaryota; kingdom Metazoa; phylum Arthropoda; class Insecta; order Lepidoptera; family Hesperiidae; genus Calpodes; species Calpodes ethlius. The sequence continues at coordinate 6,043 of DWPA01001090.1, forward strand.
TCAAGTCGACGGTTACATATTATTGTATTGTCATCGGAAATGAGTTAATATGTAAAATTTCAGCTTGATTGAATATCAAAAAGTGGTTAAAATATCGATTACAAAACTCGCCCAGATATACCTACCTACATACAAACATACATATAAACAGAATGAGTGAGTTAAATAAAAGTGTGTAAAAATAAGGCACATCAATGCAACAGTGATACCAGTATGATTTTAAATACACGAAATTTTTAATGTGAATAAAGTTTCAAATATTTACAGTTGGTCTATTTTTGAATCAATGAAACTCATATAAACAACTTGAATTGAATTCGAAGGACTCGCGCCCACTACATTATTACTGCAAATAAAGTTTAATTTCAGTGCAGTTGGCCTAATTACGAGCACATGCAATTCGAGATGGCTCTATTAATTATCTGTGCGTTTCATGTTCGGCTTATTGTGTAAAATTATCTCCGAGTGTACACTGCAGTGTGTAGCGCTGTAAGAGTGTGCGACATGGTGATATTTGCATTGTTGCCGCTATCTGCATGCCTTTGCAGTATGATTAATTAATAAGATCATTACGAACCCAAGAACGTATTATGCAGCCAATTTCATATTTCTTATATGTTGGTATGTAATGTTTTCATTCTTAAAAACAATTACCTACAAAAGTATCGTAATTTATAAGTTTCATATTAGTTGTCAATTTTCTTGGCTAGGTAACTTTATTATTTAAATATCTCATGACCAGGGTTTCGTAAGTGGAAATATTAATAATATTCATACATAAAGTTATTATGTCATTTTAGCTCTTTTGGGGATAGATGTTTAACATGTCAGTAACTCGGTTTTTATTATTTAAATAAATAAATAAATTTAGATTAAGTTAAGAATGTAAATTTCAAGTATCAATTAAATCAGGCAAAATTATTTTTATCGTTCATACAAGTCTTTACGCTTTTAGAGGATATATTTTCAGAAATATAAATATGTATTCATATTGTAATCATGTTGTACACAACATCTGAGATGAAATTAGGACGTTTAGATTTGATCACGGATTATTTCACTTATCTATTGATATCAGGATAGAAATCCTGAATTCAAATTCAAATATTTTCGGTAGCAGTTACAAGCTGTTGTTGTCACTTGAAAAAAAAACGGAAATTTTACAGTCCGACCTGGAAGATCAGTCCACTTTTACTACGCTACGGTGTACACAAAAATGTGGGCCTAGATAGAATAGTCTACAACAATTGAATGTGTAATACTAGCATAAAATAGTCATGAGTAGTATTTTAAAAGATATCAGGAGTATGACGCATCCAAGGAGCTGGGTACCTACTTACTATTATTTATGATAGTTCATTCAAGTCATGCGTCATAAATATAATATAATGTATATTACAAATTTCAATATTAAACATATTACATTCACTGCATTATTAAATCTAATTTAAGGTCACGTGGCCGCTAAACAGGTTGCTTTAAGGCACAGACTCTCAAACTTATTTCGATCCGCGCCGCGCGCTTCTCCATTTAATATTTAATCATTTTGCAGAGCTTCCTTATTCCATAAACAATTTTTTTTATGAATTAAATAATAAATTTAGACAAATATTATGTTATCGTTTGTTTGTTACGATTCAATATAATTTTTGATATACTTAATAATTACTTTTTTGGTTAGTTTTAATTTGAATATTTGCAAAATAGCGTGGCTTGTTTCATTACGACACTGAAAAAGGTCCACCGTTTTGCCAATATTGAAATGCGTAATATTATTATGTAGTAACTTAATAATGCGTAAATATTGAAATGAAAAACTAGTAGTGTTGACTTAGATCACCTCAACCTTTTTATATCTAAAATTTCTACTTCCTTCGAATATTTAAGCGGCCACGAACGGGCTTCAAACAGTGTAAAATGCCTGTTGAAGAATTTTTTAGCTTCTGTCGCTGGCAAGCTATCGCAGTCCTTGGATAGAGATTAATATGTTGAATAAAAAAAATTACGTTTGGATTTTTGTACACAGATACCTTTTACATATTCATTTCTGAAAAATACGTGTTCATAATAAAATTAACACCTATTGTTAGCACAACTCAATAACTTATTTAAACTTAATGACGTCATCCAAAAACCAGGTTTTGACGCTGAAATCATGGTAATACCACATACATTTAGTAATGTTGTATGTAATTCGGAACCGGGGAGTACCCTGAACGGGCGAAGCGTCTAAAAAGCCTAAATTTCACGGAATGTGGATGTGATTGTAAAATACGTTCCGTGAGAACAACTCTAGCCTTGACGTAGTGGTCGTACCGTTCCATTGTGATCGGTAAAAACATGGTTTTGAGGTTGAGATAAATACATCTGATAATTATACAATAGACGTTTAATTCATTAGAAGACTACTTATTCAGGACCCTACGGACCGGAACACAATTAGGCGATACTGACATCAAATTATACAAAGTACAAAGGATTACATGTCAAAAAAAAACGGCCATAAATGTATCTAAAAATTGCCTAAATGGTAAAAACGATTAAGCATTTTGATTGGATCCGAAACACTATTTAAAATAACCTATTATTTCACTTTACGATTTGGAATTACAAAAGATGAATAAAGTTAAAAAAGTTCGTTATAAAATAGATTATATAGTTTGATAGAGAACTAGTTATCACTACTACATAAGATGCTTATTATATTTCTGGGTTAAATGACATTGCTATACATTTTCTGACCATGGTTATGGAAAGAAAAGCCTTTCGTCTAGGCACTTGGAAGACCTTAATTGTACTATATACATACATATATTTATTCCTCAAATTGAATCTTAAACGTTATAGAAGTAACTTACTTCACAGTAGAATTAGTAGGAAAACTGTTAGTAGATTAGGTATGAGCACTCTGCGGCGATAACAATGAACGTGCTTAACCGCGGAAAGTAGATTTCACCGTTTACGATGTACGAGTGTATAAATGTGGGGTTTACTCACGTTTTATAGTCCAGCTACTATGAAACAGAACAGAGGTGTTGTACTGATCACAGGCTATTCAAAGCTCGTTGCTTTTTATATGTATTTCGTTAGTGAGGGATATTATGTGTGTTTATTGCGTTCTATACAAAATACTTTTTTGTTGTTATAAAAACTTAGAATTACACAATACGATGTTGCTGTTTGTAAATGTGAGTACATACAGATTTGTTTCCTTTATAGATGACGTGCTATTTTTTACGTATATATATATAATTTAATAGTAACATAACTTAAAAACATGCATTATCCAGCAAAAAATGAGTAAATGTACCGTTCATCATTGAGGAGGTACCTTGTATGGAGCTACACCGGTGAGTAGCATCCAGTCATACTTGTCATGAAGACGCATCGTGATAGGAAAATTAAAGCTATATGTTAAATTTCAACTTCGTACGTTAAGAGTAAGTGAGTCTAAGTCAGTCTGCAACATATACTATAACATATACATCGTTAAGTTTCAAATCCTAAATGGTAGCTTTCCTTATAAAATCCATGATTTTTTTACATGTCTAATTTTAAAGCTTAATATTTTGTAAACGGGTACCTGAACCAGAAAGCCTTATATTTGATCAGTTTGTGAAGTTACTTGAGTGATTCACGCAGATCATATCATGCGCTGATAATGTCTCCTCTTATTTTTATCACGTGAGAATGACACCCACTTGTTATTATTTTGATAACAAAGTAGTTTACAGCTTTGTATCTTAAAAACTGTTTCTAGAACGTTTGTGTTATTTCTTATCATGAGTAACGCGGGAAACTTTGTTATAAAGAAAGATGACAAATGTTGATTGATGGCCATAACGATTTTTGTAATCAGCTTAAATCAATTTCACATCGATAAGTTTGAGTTGCCCCATTTTTAACGTGGATACCTTTTTAAATTTCTTTCTTTATTTGTTTTTTTTTTCGGAAAGCCGATGACATGAAACACACATGTTTAAAAATAATTATACTAAAAGGATAGCTAAATAAATAAAGGATTTGGTGGATGAAGTGGAGGCTGTAACACATCAAACGCGCCGCAGGGAGCAGTGTCACCATTTTGAAGTTGTTTCGCGACGTTGAACAACTTGTAATAAGTATAACTTTTTTGCATAAATAGCTGATAATATAATAGAAAATCCACCTATTGGTAAGTGGTCACTGTCAATCATGGATATTGTTAATACCAAAAGCATCACATATGTATTACTGGCCAAGGCAGATAAGGGAAGAAAAGAAGACAGAATTGAATGTGTCTGTTTAAAGTGAATTAGGTGTATATGACGGCCCCGTAGCCTAGTTGGTAGTGACCCTGCCTGCGAAGCGGGGGGTCCTGGGTTCGATTCCGGGCCGGGGCAAATATTTATGTGACAGATAAAAATTTGTTCTCGCGTCCTACTGCGGGGGTATGACTGTGTTAGCGTTTCTTTAACTAAAGGGCTTAAAATTTTTCTGTTTATGATCCCCAGTCATTAATTTTATTATATAATACAAATAACGACAATAAACTTTAATATTAATTCATGAAGCTACTAAAAGGCTACATGCAATCATTATAATCTGCAAGTACAGAATCTTTACGATTGCATATCAATGAAGCTGCTTGTACTACCGTTATTAATAGATATTAAAAAATTAAAATAAAATAACTTAAAAAATTAACAACGCGAAAAATTATACATTAGCTGCTGATTTTTGTAAACGAAAATACATTACTTTATTTCTAGGGAAAGTAGGCAGTTATTCCCATAGAATACTCACAAGATCGGCTAAGTTTCTTGCTATTTAATTGTCAGTATTGCCACCTATCAAATGGAGCTATCGAAAACATTTCCACTTGTTGTTGGTAATTTGGACGATAATCGAAAAATAGTAGCACTATTCCATCGGAAACGCGCCATAAAGTTATTTGTGGAGAATGCCACGCTGTGCCTAATAACATTACAGCGATGCCGATGTACGCGACAACGACCGATCGCGATGTAACGCAGCACTCGGTATTAAATGAGGTGACGTCACAGTTCGTCGTACATTGTGTGCACCCGGTGACTTCTTCGGTATTTGTATCTCTTGGGAAGCTTTAGTCTTATGACCTGTACCTGTATAGACGATAGTCGAAGGAAAATTCTCTGCGTTCTTTTGTTTCTTCTTTTGTCTTAATACAGTGCCTATGATGGAGGTATGAAATAATTAAAAGACGTTTGTGTGCATGTAATTATCGAGCTATGGAGTGTTTCGACAGAAACGGATGACTCCTGACTGATGTTATTTTTGGTCCTTTTTTTACCTTTAATGTATTTTGTACCCTTAATTGTATGTAGGTGGAAAATGATTGTTTGAAAGTTTATTCAAATCTTCGATATCTCTCTATGTCGGACTTTGTAGAATGTTTTTGTATCGATATAGACAAGGGACTGAAAGTATCACGTTCTTATAATCTGTCATACATCGTCAGGATATCGAAGGAAATCGAAGAGCAGGAGGTATTTTCTTTAAGAAAGATAGCACATAGAGTCTTGAGTAGTTCGGGAAACTCTCATCTGGGTATAATATGATTATTATGGAAGCAAAAATTATCGCTAGTCCCTCTGACTTCAAAGAGTTTTGATATATCTCGATAGTTATTGCTATTGTGCGTCGGATGACTCTCCAACTTGCATAATCTCTAGATAAGATAGCAGGTAAAATAATAACAAACACTATCTTGTAATACCCTTGTAGCTACAGTCAAGTTAAAGCAATTACTCGAGTAAAGTAAGTAATTACTTAAGCTTCTATTTTTGTTTCATAGTTTCAAGAATTTTCACGAAGTACTGAACTAAGGAAACTGACGAATATGAATATTCTGTGAATTTGCTTACGTCATTACTGAAAATAAAGTAATGACTATAACTTGATAAGTGTTACACCGTAAATAAAACAACTTAGTTCAAATTGTTCGCTATGGAAATAAAATAGTAGCTCAAGTTCTTACTTTTTCAAATATTTAGCTATTAAATAATTATATTTGCTTAAATACTATGTAATACAAGTTATTATTAACTTGACTATAGATACAAGTGTAAAATTTTCTGAAAATTAATAAGCAACTAACGTGGGGAAAATGGAAACAATTAATGTTTTCTTATGATACGGGTACTCACGACAAGTATTTTGTTACTTCGATTTTTCAACCCAGTTGTATGGATTGTGTGCCTAAAACGTTTAGACAAATATCGTGAGGAATTTTATCATACTTAATCGTGCTCAATCCACGATTAATTAGGTTTAAAATAATATACGAGTAGGTAGAATATTGAAGAGGGCCCTTAATACCTAATCTTCGGCCTCAATCTTAATAGATCTCCTTTTTTACTTAATGACCATTGTTTACGCCTTGAATATAATCTGTGTTCCTGTATCTAGCTTCACGATAACGGGAGCCAATAGCGAGCCGTCACCAAATGTCATATTCCATTCGACATTAAACTATGGCAACGACAACGCCCATTGATTCAACTTAACTTTTTGTTATAACAATTTTGATGAAATATATGAAACTCCCAATTCTCACCGGCTCGTGTTATAACAAGCGTCTTTTTCCAACAGCCATAGAGAAGACCAATTCCACGCTGACCTATAACAATGTTAATTGCACTATTTGAATATCAATTACCACAGTAAACCTGCATATCAATCTAAGAATTTTTAATAATTTTTGAACTCCTCCGTTTCGCACTTGACTTTGGCGATCTATGACCTTAACCTCTCAGTGTGAAAGGTCTAAGCCACTCGTACTCAGCATTGGGACATTATGGGCGTGATGATGACTTGCTATCAGTCATGACTTGACGTGTTTAAACACATTAAAGCAGCTCCTAGTCTGAACATCCGTTTTATTAACAAACAATACGGCGAGTGACTCATTTAAGACATTTACGATAAGACCTAAATACCGCATTACTTACTAGTAAGTTTGTTCCCGTGCGGTATTTAGTTGCGGTATTTACTCATTTCACTTCGGAAATATTATCATTATGTTTACTAATCGTGTCCGCACGGAAATGTTTTTAATCATTTCTGTCTGGCGCTTAATCGACAATGACCTAAAAGACATGACACTGGCATTTCAATCTTAGGTATCTTTTTTCAAACATTTTTGTTACTAATGTTTATGACGGTGTAATTTATCAACTTGTCTGTTCGTATGTCGGTTACAATGGACAACAATGTCATCGTCATATTTACAATTTACAGATTATATTATATGTTTATTCTTTAGTATTCTAGATGAGTGGTTGCCTGGCTTTCCACATCTGAAATTTTCCAAATCATTAAGTGTCAATATTCTTGTAAATAAATTATATTTTTTCCAAATATTTAGTTTTCCTTTGATTAACTATACCTAAAACTGTTTTAAGACTATACCTCACTTAACACAACAGATTTTACTGCAGGACCAGTAAAAGAAACGTACTCTAAGTATGAGGTGAATAAGGGGCTTTAACCGACATGTAGATTCACGATAAAATTTCTTTAAAGAAATCAAAGAAACTGAAATCGAATAAAGTTAATAATTTAGTGTTCGAGGTGGCAAATAAATAGTAGCAAATTGGCGAAATGAACGCCTTCAAACAATTCAACTAATGGAACCTGCGGGCCGGTCGTCGCTTAGATTAATTGTGCTCAATCACGCTAGCATGCAAGCGATGGCCAGAACTAACTTTTTGTTATTTACTTATATTTATGACGATGCATTCGACATAAAAAAGTGTACCTATTGACGGGGATTCGTTATAATAATACTTCTACTATTCAAAAGCCGACATTTACTTGATGAATTTACAGTTGTAAATTAACTTTATAATTTTTATTTACATCGAATTCTGTTGCATTACGGATGTACTTGGTGTATAAGTTGCGTTAGTTCGCCGTTGTCCGTGCGCGGTTGTTGTCTCACTAGGTTAAAAAGTTAACGAAAAGATAAGAAGAAAAAAATTTGGTTTGAAAATATAGTCAGTCAATGTAATATTTAAGAAGTAATTTGTTTACCGTGGCTTGGGAATGTTGCGATACTTCCAGTATACCATTTATCATGAAAACGTAACTAAGAAATGTAGAATTCTGAAATAATACTATTTAAGTTTATTTAATTTCTTTTATTTTGTCAGGTAACCAGGGCAGAGTCCTTCTAAGTCAGCGGTGAAAGCAGCGCAGCATCACATGGTGGTGGGCTAAAATGGTCGTGGACGGCCAACGGTGGCGCCGCCGTCTTCAAAACATATATTAAAGGTCAGTTATGTACATGAATACCTTTTTATTACCATAGTAAGAATCTTTGGACATTGGACCAATGGCAGGGTAATTGCTTAATGAAATGAATATCGTAACTAAACACGAAATTAAGTTACAATTTCGAGATGATTTTTTTTTCACATTTGATTATAGAATATATATTTTTATAACTAGTCCATAAGCGAGCAGAAGGCCGGCAGATAGTAACTGGTAAAGAATATGGGTAAATTTATTTTTTTCATATACGGCAACATTTTCATCGTCGCTTCGACTCTGCGCCAGTGTAAGTTGAACCTTAACAGAATGGCATCGGCTACTACATTATATTACGTTTCTACATACTTATAGCAATAGTAGGTAAAATCTTAGCAAAGATATTATGACAGTTGTGCAAACGACGCTCGATGTCAAGTGGCACTTGTTTGTTATTGTTTTGTTACTGGTCAAACACGGCCACGCTTCGCTGTGGCAGCGGTTATCGTAGCAAGCAGCTTACTTAGGAGTTCACTCACAACAATTATCCAATCCCGCGGGAACTTCGTTATGATTTTCAACGTAATCATTCCTATTATATCACCATTCGGTTCTTACCGTTACTTGATAAGATAATTTACTTAGATACAGACAATAGTTGTGAATTTAGGTTTTTATTTTTACTCCGTGAATTTAGTCTTCGTCGTATTGTTTTATGTATTTTAAAAATAATTTGTAATTTTTTACCTTTTAAAGTCAGGTTTAAAAATGTATTTCTGTCAAATTATGTATATCCGTTAGAAGGTTCAAAGTTGTAACCGTGACAGACTAATGGTTCGAACGTTGGTTTTCCTAATGCGAGGCCCTGAGAGCGAATCATGCATGCAACTCTAATTTTTAAAAATAAATGTGCGTATCGCAAGGTAATTGTTTCGGTAAAGGAAAACATTGTTTTGCAATGTATATGCAATAAAGTCCGTCAAGTCGTAACTGGCTAGCGTGGAAGACTATGGCGTGAATCCCTTGCATTGTGGGATGAGACCCAGACCATTATGGGTGATGAAGATAATGAGGTTTAAAGTTTAGCTAGTTAACTAAATATCAAATAAAAACACAAAACAATGCATTACAAAAAAAACGCTTGGAATCATTTTCTTAGAGAATGCATTAAAGATGAAAAAAACCGTTTACGCTTGTTAAACTGACAGTTAATGGTACAATGATTGCGATGGTTGCAGTGGCCAAAGAAATCGTAAGACCTTGAGATGAATCTGTTCACCTTACGCCTCGTGACCGTTTATGTTGAGCCATTAAAGAATCGATGGTGTGTGTGAATCATGTGATCCATGAATGCTTACTAATTGAACTTGGTGGATTGGGTATTTATTGTAGTGCAAGTGTAGCTCTTCCGACTTTCGTATCATCATATAGCGACTATCCTTATCAGTCATACATTTAAAGTAAAATTAAACTGATGTTCGTGAAGTAGGCATGAGTTTGAAGCTATGGTTTTTTGAATTTCCATGTTTCCGACGAAAAACAATGTAATTAACAACACGAAATAAAAAAATTGAGATATGCTGAAATTAAGTCAACGTTTGCCACTCTCATTAAAACAGCGAAATTTAGGGGGAGGTTGTGAGGATAACTCTAGTTTTCGGTTAAAAGCTTCATTTTGACTAAAATTATTTTAGACTCATCATCTTTTTAAGTGCCAGTCTTCTCTAGCTTGATGACAGTCTGTGAGTCTCATATTTGCATTAGTGGATAAAGCGTGGATAGGCTAGATCGACTGGTCGATTCTGTTGTAGGAATACTGGGTGTCTTTATCGCTGTGACAAAACTAATGTCCAACCGCATTAGGATCCTAATGAGGTGCCAGACGATGCAAGAAATGTTTCGTGGTGATTGCGTCGTACACCAGACGTGGATCCAACTTGTGAAGGCACATTAACTTTGTTTTATGCGCAATATGTAGAAGAGCCGAAACCGACAATGCCCGGTTTCTAAAGCGTTGCAGATAGTATTCTGATGCAGATACTAAGTTTGCGGCAATTCCTGTTGAAAGTGTGGCCTCGTGGAGACTCATATAAAGTATTCGTGAACAAAATTTCGGTAGGATTAATCCATACTTTGGGCAATCTAATAGTTGGCCGATACTTTGACCAGAGAATCAGTTTGACGATACAGAGGGATAATGTTGCCAGCATTCAAGTAGAATGTTGTTTTTTTTAATATATATTTATTAGCTATAGTTTAAGGTATTTTTTTTATCTGTATTCATTTGAAATTTAGTTATTCAATTATTTTTAGTGTATCGTGAATTTGAATAATAGAATCGCTAGTTGTATGGCTTCAAATGAATCATCCAGTGAAGCGTGTTTGTATTGTTGAGTGTTTAAGAGCGTGGCACTTGATTTCTTCTCATCTCTACCTAATAAGGTATCAGCTATAATGACACAAACAAAACACAGATCAAAGTACTGAAAATAGAATTCTCTAATAACATACTTTTGTTTACAATTAAGGTGTTGATAAAGTTTGTAGTTAGTAGTTAAGATATGCTGTTTACTTTATTTTATAAGTGTTTATTATTTGATATTATTAATTGATAATAATGATATTACAATTAAAACATATTGAAGTGCATTTGCTTTATATTTTTTTAAGAATATACTGTCAATCACTTTGTAGATAAAATGTAAGATATAAAAATATGCTGGCTAAATGCAATATTAAATGTGATATTATTAGTCACCCATGCTTAACTTTAGGAAACAGGATCCATAGAGTCACAAATAGTATCCACAGGATTATCATGAGAATACCTGATTGTTATCAATGCATAGTTTTCATTCGGCCACGCTTCGCTGTAGCAAATTTTATTATAGCAACGAAGATATACTTTTGTATCTTTTCGCGAACTGTACACTAAAGATTTTTCCTGCGTGACTTTTCATTTGACATAATTATTGCCTAACAAAGTTGCACAAATGCAGCCATTTACATAGTCGGCTTAAGTCGCAAATGACTAAGTTATTTTCTTCGAAAATATTAAGACGAATAGTTCTTTTGCGTGTTCATATATTTAGTGAATTTATTCGAAGCGGGTGATCGCTCGAACGTCACCAATCGTTTGCGCGGGTGACGTGCAGCAGCCGCCGCATGCGATCTGTCGTCGCACTGCAAAATCGAAATCTACTCCATTTTGGCATTTCAAGTTTTTTATCTCATAAGAAATGAACGATTGTCTTTCAAACGTCGTAAGTCTCGTATCGCTTTTTATTGAAAGTTTTCATGAGTGATTTTTTGTGTATTTTAACGCTAACACCTAAACGCTAGCACACTCATACCCCCCAGTAGGATTCCCTGTGTCGCGGGTGGCATGGATATCACAAATAACACGTCACAAACATCCATGACCCGAGAAGAAAATATTTATCTGTCACACAAATATCTGCCCCGACCGGGAATCGAACCCAGGACCCCTCGCTTCACAGGCAAGGTCAGTACCAACTAGGCTACGGGGCCGTCAAAGCAAATCACACTGAATGAATTAATATCATTGTTTATAACCTGTGTATAGTGATAAGTCGATGGTGTATCTAAAAATAAATCAAGCGCATGTCGGAACACGTGTAAATTATAATCCCTTGTTTTGTAATATATATATAAATACACCTATATGTGACACGGACTCTTATTTAGTTGATCCGGTCCGGTATACCAAGGTGACCGACTCCCATTTAGTTGATCCGGTGCGATATACCTAGTAGACGGACTCCTATTTAGTTGATCCGGTCCGGTATACCAAGGTGACCAACTCCTATTACGTTGATCCGGTCTGGTATAACAAGGTGATCGACTCCTATTTAGTTGATCCGATCCAATATACCTAGAAGACGGACTCCTATCTAATTGATCCCGGTCCGGTATACCAAGGCGACCGACTCTTATTAAGTTGATCGACTCCTATCTAATTGATTCCGGTCTGGTATTCCTAGGCGACGGACTCCTATTTAGTTGATATACCATTACATGATGAATTAATTATATATGTATATTGGCAGTAATATAAGTTTGTACATCGTATAGATATACCACACCACAGGTTCATTACAGAGTACACTTCACGTTTTTTTTATGGAATATGGACAACATCTGAGCTTAAAGGACCACCATTTGCTGCCGTCATTGTACACCTATGAACAACTTCGAATAGCACTATAGGAGGGAATGTACGTCATCTCACGATGTTTTCTTTCACCGAAGCAGGTAATATTTACCTTATATAACCTTTTGAAAATTAGAGGTGAGTGATGAATTCCAACACAGGAGGCTTTCGAGAAATCAACATTCAAAGCTCTACGCTATTACTGCTTCAATGGGTCATAGAATGATTAGTTACACCATGATAGTCGTTTACGTTCCAATTCACATGTATACCTACTTATTGTAATCAAGCTGGTTAATTACATTATTAACTAATTAAGGCATCATGAACAATAATATTAACTGATGTGTAATAAATATCATATGTGATAGTCTATTATTAGTATCTGTACTAATATTATAAATGCGAAAGTCACACATCCATGTGCAACGGAACGTCGTTATGGTATGATTTTTGGTTTAGAATCAGTTGGGAGGACGACGAGTACTATAGGCTACTTTTTACCGCAAAAGAACATATTTTTTCTGGAAAGATCCATTACGATGTTTATTTCGGACAAATTAAAGGAAGTGTTCAACAACAAATGGTTGCTTGGCAACGATTGATAACATTTATATTGCTGTTCTTTTCACGCGCGCTGGTGGAGCCGCCGACAAAATCTAGTTTAAGTATAATTGCTGTCTGTGTTTTAATAAATATTATTAATGTGATATATTACAGACAATTATAGGTCGATTATAATTAATATTTATTATTTTACAAACAATATTAAATAATTATGTTCGATATAAATTTATAAGAGGTTATCACTGCTTTTAAGTTTTTCTTTTAATCTTCTATTTTCGTTCAAATTCAAATAATCTTTATACGGAAACGGGTAGTTAGATACTATTATTATTATTTTGTTGATCGGACAAGGAACACAGATCGCAAAGGCCTTGCGGCCATATTTGATCAATTGTAGCCATACCCGTTTAAGAACTAGTCGCCAAGATGTTACAAATGTTAGAGTATAAAACCCCCATATTCCCGCCACAAATGGGCATATAACATTACTTATTAATATTTAACTCTGACGATAAGTTAAGTTTAATTTTAAATATTTAGTTTGTCCACGCCAAGAGCTTAAATAAAAATAAATGTCTCATGACTCTCACATGTCCTACAAAATTTTACAATATTGTACATTATTTACAATTTTCGACATATTGTACAGTAATTTTAGTAACAAATCAAATGCGTAATAACGCATAAGAACGAAATATCGTTCTTTATATAATACTATATTGTCCTATCAGATATCACTAAATAAGTCCTTTGTTACCCAAAGGTCGTCTGAAAGAAATGTCTGAATTTAAACAAATGGTTAATTTACTTGTGTGTCAACCTTACATGAAAATGTATTAATTAATAATGTTACATATGTTTAATAAATACACATCCAATTGTGTTATATCAAGACATTCGTTTTTAAATTTTTTATAATACCTACTAAGATATAATCATCATCATCATTACAACCCCATAATTCTCCCACTGCTGGGCTCGAGTCTCCTCTCACGAGATGAGGGGTATAGGCCATAGTCCACCACGCTGGCCAAGTGCGGATTG
>DWPA01001091.1:0-20088 GCA_018251375.1 Calpodes ethlius
ATTAAAGGTAATAAATCGTTGATTACGTATCATAAAGCAGAATTTCGACGGCGCACACCGTCTTCTGCTTATAAAGAGGTTACTCCTATCAATGCTTTAAAACTAACTTAGGTAATTGTATTAAGTGCATAAAGGATAACTTCCGTACTATAGCTGGTGGATATCAGTAGACGAGTTACGTAAGCAAATAGGAAGCAACGCATCAGTGGATATGCCTTTTTTCTTTTAGTGCAAGATTAATTATTAATTACGAACGCAAAATCTCTTCCCGATTAATAAATAAGAATAATATATTGTGTAAATAATTAAGCAATGTTATTATGTCACTGAGGACTTTTAGGCATACTATATTGTACTGCAAGCGACACTACAACGAATCAGGTTGTTAGACAAGACGTGTGTGATGAAGATATTTGCTGACTCTTTTTTTTCCGTTCAGACGAAAGGGAAGTGGACTATCCTCCATACGGGAGGGAGACAGTGAATACTCATGCATACCGACACGGCCGTCCGTGTCGATTGGGACTCGCGTACCCAATAAACAACGCCCGGTGATGACTTCCGTCCTAAGACCATACACCATGCGAATGCGACTCCGGTTGGAGAGCAGGAACGTAGGAGCCTACTCCACTAATACCACGCTTATATACTCAACGACACCTAAGAACGGAGTTGATCTGCTATTTGATAAGGGGGACTTTCACCACGACGTTTCCATATCTCAAAGGACCTTAGAGATTGTTACGATGTTAGAACAGATGTTATAATAATTATGAAGTCATATTATTCGCACGGTTTCTTAGAATTAAATTACAAAATGTAAACCGTTTTACTATGTGAAATACTAAAGCCTATTTTTATTCCATCATTATCTTTATGTATATAGCTTTGTTAGCCGGTTATACTTATACTGGAGGCGACCATCTGTCCTGAGATCTGCAATGTATCTGTGACGGAGTGGGAGAAATTACTAACGATTACTAAATGGCCGAATATTAATACTTAAAGGATTAACCTACTCCAACAGTAGGTACTCAAGTCCGCAGTCCTCTTAATAACGGATAATAACCTGATATTCCTATTAACAGCACATGGTAACAGGACTTCCTAACTACAGTCATTTTGGAGGTTTGTCGCAGATATCCATGGGTGATAGGAGATCGTGTCACGTTGGTTATACTTATCACGTTAAAAACTGCTGAAGGTTAAAACAATTTTAAGTTTTATAGGGATTCCCACGTTTATTATTCCTTGCTCCAAGTTTAATTATTTGAAACCTTACATATCTTTGATCGTGGCGCATTTCCCAAGTGCAATATTATGTTTGTAGGCAGTAGGAACCTACAGTTGAGCAAAACATTTTAGTTTAAATTTATTAGCTACTAGTATGTCCTATACAATATTTTGCTGGTATAATTAGACACCGTTTATAGAAATCCATAACACCAATCAATTAGACAAAATCTGGGACGCGTATAAGAGATAGAACTATTACTGTTTTTCCTTCCAAATAATAGCTCTCTTAGTATTTGTAGTAATTATAGTTTCTTAGTAAGGTATTTTAACTAACGACAACTGAAATGCTTAGACATGGTAGTCTGATGAATATGAAAGTGAATTATGAAAATGTAATGAAATAGGTACCTAATTTAATCGTGGTAAAAAGTAAAAATAAAATTATTGGAATTATGTATACAGATGAAGATAATTCATGTATAACTATAATTCAAAACTATTATATGTATAATATCAGATACTATGGTCCAAGTCCTATGTGATTTATGCGACGCAAATACTATTTGCAGTATTAATAATAATCAGCGAGCAAATCTCGCCGCGTAATTAAGATTTGTATGAAACGGCAACGATCATTAATACCTACCTACCTACGAGCAGACGTTATGGAGTTGTTAACTTAATCTCAGATAATCGTCGTGTAATCATGATGTAAATAATGTAATTGTTATCGGACCATAACCAACTGGTAGCTGTGCAAATAACACGTAACAAATAAATAAAAAAAATTACTGCCGCAGCACGCAGATGTCACTGTAAACGACTCTATATTAAATTGACGTGAATAAAAGCGGGAGTGAAGATAAGGATTTTAGTACATATTATTGTCATCATGGAAAACGGTATGGTGTGACAATTTCAACGTGTAATACGAGAATTTACTTATAGAAAAATGAATATTTGCTTGTTTGTCTTTTATGGAATTGTAAACTATGCGTAAGATCATGTGATGATCTTTAGCAAAGTTATGTACGAGCCCCAGAAAGGTGCCTGAGTTGGTACAACCAATTTCCGATGGCGAAGCTGCCATTGTAATGCTTTTTTCTTTAATATAATTTACGTAAGCAAAGTTGTGGACAACAGCCAGTACATAATAAATGAAAAAGGCTCATTAATATTGTGATATATTATTATCCTCGCTTACGTATAAAAAGTATTTATTATTTACGTAAAATATTATGAGACGGAATGGCGTTTTATTTACAGTACGATTTCTTCACGGTGATTAAGTGTGTATTGTATGAACATCAAGTTGTTACTAAATACTGCATTGTCGAATATGTGCATGTGTGTTTTTATGACGTAGATATTTTAGAAGTTAGATTTTTTTTAACAATACCTATTTCTTAATTGATCAGAGTGTAAGTAATTTAGCGAAGGGCGGAAGCACGTGATGTAAAAAAAATATATTAGTT
The DNA here is from genome assembly GCA_018251375.1 of Calpodes ethlius. Classification (NCBI taxonomy): domain Eukaryota; kingdom Metazoa; phylum Arthropoda; class Insecta; order Lepidoptera; family Hesperiidae; genus Calpodes; species Calpodes ethlius. The sequence continues at coordinate 2,712 of DWPA01001091.1, forward strand.
ATCTGTATACTTGTCATAAAACTCGCTTATATCAGTAGTATCGTACCTTAAAAGCACAAAATATTGAAAACGTCAGCAAGACAATTATCTCTATTTACCTGTTAGGACCTTAAAGTAAGTCATGTATATAACATAAATATGTTTTATAATTTTAATAATGTGGGTGCTTTTGTCTTAAACTTTAACAGAAATGTTAATTATTCTAAAAAAATTAACACCATTAATAATTCCCCGCGCTTTTTAATTATACATGACACTTATGAATATGTTAAGTTCACACTTGTTACATTTTACAATAAAATATTTTCAATGATAAAAAAAATACCATCTACATTGATTACAAACTTTACTTACAAAAAAAACAGTAAATAATATAGATTCGCCCCAATTATTTACTATGACTTTATATTACTTTAGATTATCTTAGCCGTCATTTCAACATTTACTCACATAAGACCTGAATAACATTAATTATGATTGCTCTCGGTAACTAGGCAAGGTATCGGAGAGTAATTATTCTACTCTGGAGCTGCCATACTTTATAATCTATACATACTATTTAACATAAACTTAGAGATTATGTTATGATGCATACATTAATAATGGAATTTAATACTAACAAAAATTTTAACGTGTTTTCTAAAGATTGAATGAATTAACGCTGACATGTAACGTTTTAGCAGGTAGTCAAATATGTAAGAAATTCAATTTTACATTTAAATATCATTCACTTTTTTTTTTCTTTTCAAGTCTGTGATTTTTTTTAGATTTTTATTATTTTACACGTAGTTAATAATTGAAATATAATCTTTATGACACAGTGATATTTATTTAAAACACGTTATATCTTTTTTATCTTGTTGACATACAGTAGTAATGTAGCAATTTAACAAACTGTTTGTCTGTACGTATCTTGATAATTAGATGAACAAAAACCGTCAAGGACGAGTCGATTAGGATTATTTATTTCTCAAATATTTTACATTTAGGGAAAACCGAGGAGAAGTGTTTGAAAGTAGATACTTTATACTAACCATAAAACTGTATACGCGTTGATTCTGTATATATACTATCTAATCTGTGGTTATACGAATTGTAGAGTCAAAGCTTATATATACAGGCGTTAAGTTCGAATAGTGAACTTATAACTTTTTTACAGTGAAATATTATGTACTTGTGAGTCGTGAAACTTATATATTAAATTGTAGAATTTTTTAATTAGGATTTTTTGTTGAGATACATTACAATGGTTAACTATGACGTACGTGTTTAATTTTACCGTTTTATTTTGAAAAATAAAATATAATGAATTAATTTGAATTTTATATTACCATCCATTGAAACATACGGTTAGTTACTAACTTAACTATGCTACTATCAGATTCCACGTGTATACATCTCGTAAACTAATATCAATACGTTAACGTAAATAGGACAGCGATAAATCACATCACATAACTCTACACGGGCGAGGGCTGTCCATTGATGGCAACACCATTATCGAAACAAACACGACACTACGAACAAAACTATACGACTAACAAGACAAGAGGGACAACATAATGTACGAATAGTATTATTGAATGGATACAAAATGTTTCCTTATAAACATCATTGATAAAATTCGGAATTTGGTTTTATTACGGACATAACCATAGGACTCCCGTGACACACCTTAGCTTCTCAAAACCTTTTTTTATTCCAAGTTGATATAATACGAGAGACATTATCAAAGCATTATTCGATTCTAGCCGGAAAACATACATTACGCGAAGGAAAAAATTACAAGCATCATCATCATCTTATAAAAGACACTAAAGAGGCAAATTTAGACAGATTATTTATTTTCAGCACTTTAAAAAATGAGCTCAGAACGCACACAAATCAAATTACACCGCTCTGGCACTTTTATGCGTGTAGATGTGTGAAAACCATCCCAGTGTAAATATTTATTCTCGAGCGTGTTAGTAGCAATCATTTCCTATGTAAATTTTAATACTGAGACTGTTTTTATACTCTGTACTAAGATCTTCCAAAATAGTTGAGCAAACAATTTTAAATTCTTCCAGATATTGATAATGTATGCATTCAGGTATGTATTTCTAAATTTCTTTTCACGGCGTTCAATTTACAGACAATACATTTTTCATCACGTTTAATCAATGTAATATACCTACACAATAAAATTATTTTATCTCCTGAACAATTGACAAGAACAATATTCAAGGATATGTTTTAATGGTATTTTCATTTACAAATCCTTCACCGTTACTCAATACTATTGGAAAAATGTACCTGAAAAATGCACACAAACTAAAAAAAAATTAAAACCATCCAAACACTAATGACTCGAATTAGGGAGAAAATACTTAAAACCTCCCTTTGTTTAAGGGATATATGTATATTCTTATATTCAAGTTTATGTAGTTCGATATACTTTTTCTATTGTTTAAACATAAGTGTTATGAATCAGTCAACACAACAATCGGGGTTTAGTCAGATAACAGACACCTCCTACGTGATGTCTGAATAGAATACAATTACCATGCAGATCAAAATTACATTGACAGTACAAAAGGATCTTATATTGTATTTAGGCGATAGTCATACTGTAAAATAATAATTGTTGAACATACAATACATATCTACACATACGATTATGAATGACGTTATTTTAGTGCATTGAACTTATTGTTTAACGTATCATGTATTATCTCCTGGCTTTCTTGAAATGAAAGTTTTATCTCGATCATTTGCAACACTAAAGTAGACGTGATACTTTTCTTCTACAATTCATAACATAATTTCCGTAATTTTTTTCATGTCCAACACTAACTATTTAGCTGGTAAAATAGGAACATTTAGAGTCAACCAAAATTAGTACTTTAAAGCTTAATATTTCGGAAGCGGATTCCTACGTCAATAAATGGTCTTAACAATCTTTACTGGCTTTTAAAGATCTATCAAACGACAGGCTGTACTTTGGGGGTAGATAAAAAAAAATCGCACTCACATGTGGGGGAAGTACCCTGAAAAAAAATACCTTAATGGAACATTTTATTCTACCATGTTGATATTATAAGAGGGTATTGCTGAGTATAGAATTACTGTATAAGGTCTTGGTAAGCAAGTAAATATTTCTTATACTTAAGTAACTTCAGTTGTTTCCTCAACGACTTTAAATTTCCTCATGATATCAAAAGGACTACATACCCCTTTGTCCTCTGATATAATCTGCCACATAGGTGTACTGTAGTGGAGGCCGAGGTAGTTTCCCCAAGGTTCACAAACATTTACCAGGTTTCGTCATGCGTTTTAAATTGTTTCCTTTTAGTAGCCATTTTAATCAAATTTACTTACTCTGCGTTAAGTTAGTTGTTCATGTCAATATGACACTTATTTATTTTAACACTAACTGTAGTTATGATAAGTTCGGTAGTAAACTAAATGAAAGCGAGTTTTAACAAATATTTTAATGGGTAATTAAAAAATATATTGAATAGTTACGAGTGGCTAGTTACAATATCGGAATTGCTTGGTTACATGACTACTTGAAACATATACTTGTGACAATAACAACATTGTTGATTGAACACTTGAAAAAATATTTAACATGTCGCATGTGCAGTCGAGAGTCTATTATGTCCATACAAGTAAAATAATGTGACTACAGCAAAGTTGTTGCCGGAACTTCGCGCAGGCGAACATTCATCGAACCCATTTGAGTTACGTAGTATGTTTGGTTAGTGCGGGGCTTCCCTTCCGAACCCTCGCTAAGGAGTGCTGTGGCCTCTCGTGCCATCGTTGTTACTTACGTTCACCACATATGAAAAAACAGTAATTTTAGACTTTTTAGCAACTAACTAACCTCAACGTTACTGAAATTCGGGTTTTAGCGGTCATTACACCATAAACTACTGAACTGTTTATGTAGGTGTCAATTCCATCAATTTTACCGGCCATTTATTAAACAGTTTCAGTATTTTTCCAATTTTCTGTTCACTACTGGTCATGTTTTACTGTCACACTATTTTTTTAACTGACGAAAAAATACTGGCCGTTTTTGTCAACAATTCATAATAACCTTCGACATGTTGAAGTAACCTTCCTGTCAGCCATTTTAGCGTATTTAATACAATGTATTGATGGTGCCTCTGTTTAATCTTGTAACTAGTTAAATATTAAAACCTTCTAACATGGCGATGTGTTGTTCAATTTGTATGGTGGTGAGCTCATCACATTACTCGTTATGTTTTGTGTGGTAGCGTCTGTTTAGGGTAATGTTTCAGTAAACTATTACCCATTTTGAGCGTACCAACAGAGCAAGATATCTGTCTCGACGCCGGTCACAATAGAAATATGATTAAATGTATATGTGAAATTATATATTATCTATATTGATATCGATACTGTAAATTTTAATCTGAATAATAATGGATCCAGAGCATATTAATTATGCATTAAAAGAAATTAAAACGCATTAGATAAGCGCTGAAATATTTTCTTTGAATTGTCTTTATACTAAGACACCAGTAGTCATGAATGTAGATTTCATAGGAAAAAAAATACTTAAAATTCCTATTTTTATTAAAAAAAATATTCATGAAGGTATTTTTTGTTTGTCCAAGTGAACGGAACTCATTTTATAATGCCTTCGAAGTGTCAGTAACTTTGTTTTTTCTTTGACTATACAATGTTTTATTCATTCTGTGCCCCTACAATCTAAGATGGAGACTCAAACACATTACTTTAACTCAGTTAACATTGAATCACGATTTTTGTAACAATAGCCATTGGCCTTAAATCATGTATCTAAGTGTATATGTCTGATATAAAATACGTAGACAGAACTACTATACAATAGTCAGACAAGAACTGAATGTTAAAATGATCAACAATTTCATTACATATTGATTGCCATTCGTCCATAATACTCATAACAATACAAAGAAAAAAAAATATTATGTGTCTCCAGTAACTTAATTCGATTATTATTTCGCTTATAGTATCACGAACTCACCAGTCGCACTTGTCGGTAGCAAAAACCTTAAAACTTTATCTTTTATTGATTTTGGGAAAAGCCCATCATTTTTCTTACCTACATCATGCTTCTTGCCTGGACTTCCCCTAATCTACACACAACTATCGCAAATAATGTTCGTATTTTATGTTTTTCTTACGTAAGAACACAAGCCGCGTAAAAGTTGTCTCATACGCTAGTAATCATTAATTTGAATTTATGCATGACGTAATGATGAATAAAACTAAAGGACATGAATAGCACGTGTAGACTACCACAAGCAGTCGTGCTTAGTTTGGTGTTTAGCACGTGACTTGAGGCGCTTGTCGAGTTCTACAAGTAGGACGCGATGCGTAAAACCCGCCGGTCTGCGTTGCGCCGGCCGTAACTGGATCGAACCGGCCGCGAAAGCCTTCCTACCTGTTGTACTGAGCTTTGCTACAGTATGCATACTAGAAACTTCGCGTCATAAACAGATTTAGGATGAAACGGATAAAACCAATATCCGGCAAAATAACCATTAAGAAGACTTATGAATAGGTCTGTCGGCTGCCGCAAGCTATGTGTCCAAATATTTTGTACCTACAAATATTCACTATACACATGATTTGATACACGAATCACGTATAAGATATTTATGCATTTAATGCGGGTCCCTATTGACAGTAACGGAATATTTGTCATGTACATATCTACTTATTCCACTCTCGATGATAGACTTCTTGTTTTTGCATACTAATTACTTTTACTTTACGTCAGTTAGGACTCTTAATAAAAAATCAAGTTAATTTTAGGCAGTGCTATCTGTATTATTTCGAAAAATCTCTCAGTAACAAGCAAAATGAAGAAATCTCTCAATAACAGGATGTACCTAGCACATTAAACTTTCCCCTTATGAAGCAGGGTTCACCATGCAGATCCTTTATGGTTTGGATTACTTATTTTACTTTCTCAACTTACAACCAATCCAACGCTGGGTTTGAATCAAATCTCAAATAGAAATGACTTAAACCAAGACTAAGTCTGGTTTGACGGCCTTAGACAACTTTCGAAAATGTTGTAAAAAATGTTAGTTAAGTGTTTTTTTAATGATCATTTTACCATATGGGCCACGTGATATTAAAATGGACGTCAATGACAACTAAAATCATTACAGACACGTTGCCAGTAAGGCGAATAAATACTGGTTCTCCGACAATACAATCGAAAGACATAAAATGAATTTTATTGTCGATTCTTGAGGAAAGTTGGCAGTTACTCAGCTAAGTAGAATACCTTACTGTTATCTCAAAATCATGAATATATACCGTGTGATTCAGGAGCTTTAGGGCCCAGTGATTTCCAACCAGAGAGCCGTGTTAGTTATAAGCTTGTACTCAAAAATGGATGAGGCTATTCAGTTCCCAAAAATATACAAAACTTCCAGAATGATAAAGACCTCTAGTATATTCACACCCAAACCATTTAAATCATTAATTCAAATCTGGCTTAGTAGTCTTGTTCAGATTAGAAAACTCGTTAGTGACGAGAAAATTAATATGTACTAATTACTTTTCTTTATCTTTCAATAAACGTTATTTTTTTATCAACTTAAATTTTGTATTGTTTATAGAATTGTCGTAAAGTTCAATTAATATAACACGGCATGAAACGCTTATTTAAACCGTAGGTAATCATTAGAAATACAAAAAAATTAATAAAACATTGTGCTTCATTGTTAATTTTCAAGTTATATTAACGTTTTACTAAGAAATAATAACGCTCCAATCTTAACTAAACGTGCAGAATTTAATTTACACAGTCGAATATATATTTTTTGTGACATGAGTTCGTCTTTAAACGGCCTTAATCCTTGAAATAATAATTTAAATAATTTAAATATTTTAGCTGTGGTCCAGTTTCGCGGGAAAAAAAATATGAGACTAACAACTAGTGACAATATAATATGAATGCATAAACTAAACCTGTTTTTAAGTGTATTGAACTCACGTCGCATTAATTCTTCAATACTTGTGACAAATGGGTATATAATGATGATTTTATGCCTCCCTGTAGATACAATGTTTTTGGACTTTGGAGGCCAGTCGAATAAAATAGTATGTAACTGTATATATCAAGTTAGCAAAAACAAAACCAGTTTTTCCTATTAGATAACGTTCAACCCATTTGACTATATAACTATACGAATAGAAATATGTAGTAAGTTTTATACAGGCTGTGCCAATTAATATGTAACATCATTAAACTCTATTTATGTAATAGGATAAAGTGTTCATTAATACATTAATTTAATTGACAATAATTTTAAAACATATCAAAATTTCATTCTAATAGAATGAATAATAGAAGCAATAGAAAATTTAATTACTTAATACTTTTAACACTAGTTGTTAAGGACATTAAAATTTTAACTTTAGATTATTCTTTATTTCTCCTTTTTGAAAGCCCTATTAAAAAGGTAAGTTTTTAAAGTAATATCCAATATTTTTCCAGTAATTACATTTTTTCCGCCATCTGGTGTTAAACTTATGTATAAAATAATAGTTATGTAGTAAAATAATATTGAAAAATATTCAAAATCAGCCCTATTTCGTAACAAATTTCTAACAATTTTAACACAATTTGATACTGATACATATTGTAGATTAATTAAATATGCGAGAATTTGGGGAAAACGAAAATATACTTTCTGGACTCAGTTATAAACAAACTTGAATTTCTAAATTAATTGTTGTTTCAAAATTTTTACTCTGAATATTTTTGATATCTAATAAGTCAACTCAAGCGATTTTCCCATTAAGTTAATCTTTCGACCAAGTGAACACCAGCATGACTGTGTGTATAATATATAAATATATTAGGTATAAAACAAAGTTTATATTTATTTTTATCTGTTTCGTTTACTACTTCTTTTAACAATGATAATATAAAAACGGTTTAAAGTCTTTAATTTTTAACTAATTAACATTTAAGTCTTTGTTGATTAAATAATAAATAAGTAAACAGCGATATATGTAGGCCTACATCTGAACGTTGATAAAAATCTCTCCCAAGGTAGAATAAATACAGTACGGTTTTATCACACCGCTAATAAACATATTATTTTATTTATCATTGCCTGCATAATAAATTACTTCAGGTAATATTTTTTACTTTAATCCTTCCATCCATCAACCTTTGAAAGTCCACCTTGACATAGGCGTCCTCTAATTTATGTCACTCAGACCGCAATAAAAAAGTAAAATAAAAGAAGACTTTTTACTTTACTTTGCAAAACTTTAATAAAAATCTGAAATTAGTTATACCTTTTTTTTACTTTATATGTGCTCCAATTAAAATTATTTAGCATATCAAATTAATGAGTAATCTATTAGCCAACAAAAACATATGAAACCAAATACAATAAATTGAGATTTTTGAGGTTAGGTTAGGTTATACTACGTAGTAAGATGTCATCAATTTTATTTGGCGACCCACTTTACTTGGTGAAATAAATTTTGGAAAATAAATCATAATTCTAGTTCATGTGTGTAAAAGGAACTTAAATGTGACGAATACTATTTTAAACTTATGTTCGACGTACAATGATGAAATTGTCATTTTTGTTGTTTACCAAAAATAAAATTCTTCTAATCCACCGTATGACGAATACCTAATATTAATATCACTTTATAATTTTGTTCTTATGTAAGTAGCAATTATGTCTTAATGAGAATATATTTTTTTAACTTAATAGTTCTGAGACTGCACAATCGTAACAGAAATATTGTTTAAACTTTTGCTTGCGCTCTTTTCACTCATTTTATGAATTGTAATGGATTTTTCTGATTTCGTGAAGCTGTAGCTTGTCAGCTACAAGTCAATAAAAAAATAAAAGATTTTGTAAAGTAAACGCAAAATTAACGAATAACTAGTTTTTCTCAACTTCTATACTAACGCTGACGCTAGTAAAATATAAAAATAAAGTGTTACAACGTAAAAATGTTTTAATTAATCAGTGCATCTGTTCACGTGTGTTCTAAGTGCCTTATTAAAGCTGAGTGGAGGATACAAGTTATCTCTAATCAAATCCTCTTTTATTACTGTAACTACACAATCCTATTTAATGACTTATTACATATAATAATATTATTTACTTGACAATAGACGCGCATGCCGTCCGCAACCGAGGGATTGTAGGACTTATTCACACACGAAATAAAATATTTAAAAAATATATCGAGAAATAAACTAAAATGTAACCGATTAATTATTTAATTGAAATTTATTTAAAATATAACATTTAGCGATAGTTCATAAAAGTTATCAAGATTTTTCAATGAAATTATATTTTCTTGTTTCAGATTCAAGAAAGATATGTGTTTGTGGACAGCTACTCCAGAGATACGTATTATGGTCAGCCTCTATCACATACATTTCGTTACAACAGTTTACCGTTAGTCTTCGAAAAAAACCCAGAAAATGGAAGACAATAGGTAATGTACAAAATTCTCATAAATAACTATTAACTGTAAGTTTATGTACAAAGAAATCCTAGTGACGGTGGAGCATGTGTCTTATTACAATGAGTTATTTTATTTATTACCACGCCACGTGTTAGGAGTCATCCTATACATTGTAAGGGCCTTTAGTTAAATATCAATTATTTACTACTCAGTTTTTGGTAGTACCCAATCTTATTTATTCTGAATTATTGACTGGTGATGAACCAGAATAAATTAAAAAAAGTATTCAGAACTCAAAACAAAATTTGTTATTGACTGTAACTTAAGTCTTAAATTTCTATTTTTTAATCCAATGGTAAAAGTGAATAAGGCTACGAAAACCTGCTAAATGTTTTTTTACTTTAGAGTTCATTCACAATACGTAACAACTTTCTCGTAATTTTTACTTTCGATCCCATTCAGGTTAAACCAGCAAGGACTATTTTTTCTTCATTCAAAATTCTTTAACGCTGACAACCCTATCCAACCTTCTTCAATTTTGCACTTATGGTTTATATTCTATGTACCTATTCTAAATCAAAATTCGACTAACATGGAGTAACACGCAGATTGAGTCATTAAAACACTGTTTCAGTAAACCTTATACTTTCATGACAGATTCTTTATAAATTGGGCAAACTTCTGCGACTTAGACAACTTTCTATTGGGGTCGATAGTAAGTCAGGCCATTATATATATATTTTGGTTGCTTCAGAAGTCCATAAAAATACACAATACTAGGATAGGCCTCTTTACCAATCCCTAGTGTAGGTTTAAACTGCATCTAAGGTACTGTCCAGTTCCTTGCATAGTCACTCTAAAGAAATACGTATGTTCTTTAGTGAAGTGAAATGTTTTGAAGCTGTATTTCATTTTAGATAACAATTTCAGGTTTACAGTGTCCTCCGTAGAATCGGAAACCAAGAAAAATGGTATCCACATGGGAGCCAGTATTATTTCAAGACCGCTGCGTAGCTCTGCAGAGATGGTCGAGCGTGGAGAGAACGGGGCGCACTCGGATACCTGGCTCCATGACGCCGGCTGGCGGAGAAAGAGATCCTTGGCGCAACTTACCCGAGAAGCCCTGCCGAGGATGGAGAATTACAGAAATTCCAAACGCGCCTTGAAGAGACCCAGCCTCGGAGAGCTTCACGGTGATCATCTCATTACAGAGGAGGTAAGCGTCTTATTTGATTATTATAATGACCATTCTCAATATTTTATCTACTCATTATTTTCAATTTAGTTGTCAAGTAAATGTCAAAAGTGTTTCTTATCGCTTTACCTTTTAACGTTTCCTCAGATTAAAGATAGATGTATTATTGAAAAACGCAGTAAAGCATCTACAGGAAACTATTCATGGTTTAAAACAATACAACTAGTTCACATCGAAGTATGTTACGTAGAGAATCTGGGACACAATGGTTATAATATAAGTTTGTCTGTGCATTAGAAATTAATGATCACTTTGCTGATTAAAGACTGCAAAGGCATCTCATTCCTACGTAAATCCATTTATAATATTAGTGTGGATAATAACTTGCAAGTGAGTAGAGTCACATGATGGCAAATGGTCAATACGATATGATAATATGACGCACGAAAACAGTTCTGATGACATTATGATGATGATTACAGTCATACAAGTTTGCTGGATAAAACGAAAGCAGATCTCTCATGTTAGTTACAAACACTGCTAGTAACACTTATTAACACAACTAGCAACTGATTCGGCTTCGCTGACAGGGATTTGGAAAACACTGCAATTTCGTTTCGGAAATAAGACTTTTTTAGTATAGCAAATCTATGAAAACTTTATGTTATCCTCTATTTTTTCTGTTCTATCCCGTGAAAATTTTAAACAAAAACCCGAGAATAAGTGTTGATTATTCTAATTACCTATGCATTGGTAATATTACCTGTCATGTCTGACTGATATATCCCTATCAACAAACTGTCCGATTGAATTTTATCCACTTTCTTTCATAATGTACACAATAAGTGTGAATACTGTCTTTTTTATATCATTCTCTTAATGATGCTTTATTTTATTGTAATTATTAGAGACTTTCCAATGGTATTATCGGCAAAGTAACGTCTATAATGGTAATCATCCTAAGATACGGTGAAAATTTTGCTATGATAATTATGTTTTGAGGCAAATTTTCCGATTCTTTACAATATACCTATGATTTTTTCAAATTCTATTTTTAAGATTGTCCTACAATATACACAGCTTAGTATACACAGATTTTATAATGTAGACTTTCAACCTTAATAAATTAATAAATAAACTCTTATATTACACCCTCAAGGGATTAGCTTGAATATATGCATATATTGATCCAAAACTATTTTGTACCCAATTTCCCAAAATCCTTTTTCTTGCTTGCCATTTTCCTAAAAGGAACCCACATACCTTCGTAGTTCTAATTTCGATAGTTTCGGCTCTGCGTTAATTAATGAGTCACGCGTAAAGATCCTTTTATTTATAATAATATTAGTACGAATTTTATGGTTAATTTCAAACCGATGATGATGGATTAGAAACGTTATAACTACGTAAAAGTAAATTAAGATTTGAACTGGATGTTCTGCGCTCTTCAATCACTGATCATTTCAACGAACTTATCTTTCAATGTTTGTCCCATTGTGTTCCTAATGCCCTGTTATCCTGTTGGAAAGTTGCCCAAGTCGCGTTTCCCATGCCTTGTACCCAGTACCCAATGCTCCATGTTTCACGAAAGGCCTTTTTGAACACTGGTCGCCATAGTTACTACTGCCGTAAGTAGCATTACCTTGATCTACAATTGTATTTTCCTCAACAGCGGAATGACTCAGTATTATATTTCGGGTTATCAATATTTAGAGTGGAAAATAATAGAGTAATGTATTGAAATACCTTTATAATATTTGCCATAAAACTGAACCGTAATAATCCATCGCATACCTTGTTTATGGTTACATTTATAAATATTTATTTAGAAGTTACTCTAGTGACATTGTGTTGATGAAATGAATATGAAAAATAAATTGTGAACAATTTTATAAAATTGTGTTAATATGAAATGCCAGCAGGTATTAAGTAGATCGAGTCCACAAAAATTAAAATTAGTAACGTAGGTCCAATTTTTCTTAAGTACCTAGGTAGGTTGTAACTCAATCGTTTTGAGCAATTTTTTGTATATATTCACGTATACTCTGTAAAGCTAATATATAAATAATGATTTGTTTGTCACTGAAGTAATGATGGATATTTAGAGTTTTTTTTATTTAATTGCAGGTATCACTTAAAATACATGTATGTTTTTTTTTTGAAAAGAGCAATTTTTTTCTATACAACATAATGGAAACTTTTTCAAACCTCTTTAACTACTCATCCCATCTATGGAACCCTCTACTTTCAGACCGATATAATATGTTATAATACCATAATTGATTTTTTTTTCAATATAATAAATAGTAAATAAAAAGTTTATACGAGCTACTATAACAATATTTTGTTTTTTTTTTTCATAGAAACTGTTTTTATACTTTTGCACATTTATTTCACTGATTTTTGACTTGTAGTTAGGTGTTTTGTATTTGTTTTATACAGATGTGGTGTTCAAAATATTTACAAAATTTATGACTATTTTTACCTTATGTTCACAAAGTCGATATAAAAGTTTGAATACAAAAAAATGGCCCAAAAATCTCTAATAGTACAAAAATAGGTACATAAACTCCTCTATGTCTGTATTTCATGATTGCAACCACCATAAATACTACTTACGTACACGTAATGCAAAATATACATTATTAGGATCGATCAGAGCCAGTGTCAGATGGTCGGTGGGCACATTTCCTATAATTAAAATGTCGTTAGCCACCATCCCTAATAGCCCGTTGTCGAAATTGACGTAGCAAATTATGCAAAATATCTAGGTAAGTATACTTTCCGTGGTTTCCGTTAAGATTGGTATCGTAATTAGGAATAAATCTAAAAGGATATGATAATAATAATGTGAAAATGACAGATCAATTTACCCTGCGTTTTACAAGGTTCGGAGAACAGTTTTTGTACAGTAATAAAAGTGCTAAGACTGTTTTACAAACACTAGGTACATTTATTAAAAGTATTTAAAAAAAAGGGAAAGGAAGGTGGTAATGCAATTATTACGTATTGGTCATTACGTGTTTTTCATTGTATTGGCTTTATTACGTGAGACTTGATTGATGCCAATTTTTTATGATATAAATATTTTACATCACGTTACATACAAATTCGAGTACGAATGGTTTCGAAATGATTTCACTCGATACCGCAGTCCCTTGGGCGGCTAGTAATTTGATGTAGGCCATAGTTTATTTATATCTCATTAGGTTTTATAATCATCTTACGCTGCTGTATGATAGTTTTTTTTTATGAAAAATGCAACCTTTACACTACTGTCTGTGAGCCTTATTCACATCCCTTTCTGTGCGTTTCACCTATACACACAAGTTTCTCCTAACATCGTGGAAAAAATTTCAAAAATTCGTTGATCATACAAAGTTATTAGAAGCATTGTATAACCAATGCATACTATAATTATAAAAATATTGGTTTATACGATAAAACTGACTTTAGTTTAATAAAAGGTATTGTTAAGTATGAAGCGACAGCCCTATTAATTTGTAATTATTGTATTATTACCTTGACAATTAGTAACAATGATTTTCTACGCGAGGACTGCACGTTATTTTCCTCTGTACGAACACGTAAATTAAAATATCAAAGTGCCTAGCATCCACGCTAATTCACATGATTAAAAAATCATATTCATGCTGGTGTGTGGAAAACAAAGGCATCATTTACATGAGGCAGTAGCAATGCGTCATTTTCTCGGTAGTTAGAACCCATGTGAAGTGGAGGGTGGGCTTGAACCGGACCGAACTGAACCAAACCGCCTGCAACCTACTTTATACCACTCTAGTCTCTAGTGCAATGTGCAACGCGGTTATTGCAATGACCCTTAGCAGAAATCTTATCATTCACGTGCAAAACCAATTATTTATACTGTACAAAATGTTAATTAATACCTACAAATAATATTGCAAAACAGGTAAAGCGATTACAAGATTATACTTGAAAAGACAAGTTAGCGTATTAGATACGTCAACAACATAATAACAACATCGAAACGATTATGTACGACTGATTTTGAATACGTCCTAGGTTAATAATAAAATGTTAGCAGAGATTTGTCACAGTCATGCGTTTGTACTACAAACAAAACCAAAGGTAGGCAAGACTAACGAAGAATTAGAGCCATCACGCACGGTGGACCTTCCGCGACATGGTTGAGACTTGAGATGTCCATACGATACATTGACATGTGCAAACAATACGCAGTTGGCAAGTGAGGCGACAGTTCGATACCGGCCGACGACAATTTAAGAATGCGCGATTATAACACACGATAGCTACTATAATTTCCTTGCACACGGCAGATAAACATGAGACATTTGAGACAGGCGGTGTCCATCATCTTTACAAACGATGTCGCCTGTCACCCTGTGTTCAGTTAGGGTTGTCAATATATGACAAAATGTATACAATTTTTATTGCATCTAAATATTTATTTCATTGAACAATCATTTTTATTAGGGTTTCATATATAATATCAAATATATTCTAATCTAATAATAATATAACTCAACGGAAGTTGGATTTTGGCATGTCCGTCTGTCGGTCTGTCCGTGGTTTAGTTTATTGATTCTTAATACTAAGATAATATAATTTGGCATGAATATTTATTACATATAAAAAGTGGTAAAAAATCTTATAAACATATTTAGAGTGAAGTACCTACACGTAAATTGGAATTGAATGTTTTTCTCACCTACCACACAATATGGTCGTTTAAAAATATTGTCGGTGTGATTGTGGTCGAATTTCGACCACTGAAAGAACACTAGTTGGTGTTAAATAAACACCTGGCGTTTAAGTAGGCCACCCGTACACTCATTTCGTTTCAGCCTATTCAGAAAATTAAGCATTCGGCACTCGAACTGACGTCATCCTCGGTAAACGTGACATAGAGAGTGCAGAAATCTCACGAATGTGCCATATAATTACATCGTTTGAGTTCTTTTAATATTAGGTACATAAGATCCATGACATCCGCGAAACAGGGAATCTTACTGCGGGGGTATGGGTAAGCGTTGAACATTGATGCATGTGCTTAGCGAGGAATGGGCAGGGCGCTTTTCCAAATAAAAATGATCTAGTGTTTTTCTTAAACATTTGAATCTTGGGTTATTATAATCGTCTCAATCCATTGTTGATTCCTTTCTTCCCTCTCTTCATCGTGAGTAGTGGTCTACTCTGCTGAACAACGGTGGAAGCTGTAGCAACACGCATGAAAAAAATAAGTGGGGCCAATACCTGTGATAATAAATAATTTGTATTCTCCTACTTATGGTCCAAATTCAACCGTAACTATTTAAAAAAATATGAAAGGAAACCTTTCCTATTTTTTTTATACCATTTGTCTATGAGAGAGAAAAAAAGGAAACTCGATTGACAAACACAGGATAAGAGGGCATTGTTTTTGATTCTGATTTTTTTGTCCCGTTCATTTGAAGAAATATAGATATAAGTATGGTAGCAGTAGCCGGTAGCCCTATGATAGTTTCACGTATGTGCGGTATGACTATGCGGGAAAATGAGATAATGATAATTATTGTTAGGTACGCTCATGAGTTAACGCCGACGGCTGACGCTGTGAACGAACACGTATGGCAATGCCTGTAACTTACACATAAGCATTCATTAATTAACATGTTACTACAGTTATTTACATTTAAATCGAAATCTACATGTGTGCGTACTGCTTTGTCTTCGTACACCTTTAAACCGTTAAGGGGATCGCTAATAGAACAATACCAAAATGGTAGTTTGATTAATTACGGAAGGCCCCCGAATATTGTTATTCTAGGGCCCCATAAATTCATTGTCTGCCCATAGTAGTTACTACGGATTCAAATATGACTAATGATGAAGAATTTTTTATCAATTACCTAAGTACGTTAGAGTCGGTATCTTTAAACTATATGTGTATTTGATTGCGATACAATACGTATTACTAAATACGTAAAACATTATACAAACATATACATATTTATATTAAAGATGGTCATATTTATGACGAGACCCACGGAGTCCGAATTATCCGTCCCCCTTAGCATTAGGGAAAAAAGTTTTCATGGGATAGATTTTTAGAACTCGTATACGGCTTAGAATATCCATGTGACATCAAATCAAATGTAATTTTTTATCAACATGACAATATAAAAGCACAAGGTCTCATAATTGTACGACAAAGTTAAATGAAGATAGTTTCGGAGTTGACCTATCACCTATAAAAAATTACCTCAGTACCAGTTACACAATTTTTTGTTAATGATAATGAAAAAAACTATTTTGGATTATTTATATCGTTCGAACATAATAATATAAGAATTTTTTGTACAATAGTAGGTATCTACTTGTATATACAAGGCTATATCTACGCCGATGCTATGACATGCTTAGTATATTACACCTAACAAATGTTCTTTTTGTTTTATATATCAATCGTACGAGAATCTAAGAAGGTGCTTTTGGTTTCTAATTAAATAAAACATTAAGATTATTATTACATTAACATTAATAAATAAATACTTATATCATTTTTATTTTGCTGCAGGACGAAAAGGCGGAAGCTCAAAGGGACACTAAATCCCCGACGCCAGCGCACGGAATTAAGTTAGGATGGATTCAAGTAAGTAATGTGAATAAATGATGTGTATATATGTACTCATAAAAGTGATTCAATACTTTTTCCTTTGTCCAAATTATAACATC
>DWPA01001092.1:0-20082 GCA_018251375.1 Calpodes ethlius
GAAGAGAGGGGTCTTGGGTTCGATTCCCGGCCGGGAAACTATTTATGTGACAGATAAATGTTTGTACTCGGGTCATGGGTGTTGTTAGTGACGTGTCATTTGTGTTGTCCATGTCACCCGCGACACAGGGAATCCTACTGCGAGGGTATGAGTGTGTTAGTGTTGGCGTTTATGTTTGTATGATAGTAACAATGTAGAGAAATTCAATACAATAAAGGATTTTAATATTATAGTTTATATCTAATAAACTTAATACCTGCTTGTAAAATATTGTAACAGTATCCATGATTTAACTCCTCTGGAGGTTTTTTAGAAAAATATTTCTTTAACAAACATGCTCATAAGGTGATTGAGTCTTTGAATAAAACCACATACAAAGTAATCAGCTCGGATATCTGTGTTAGTTACTTAACGCATTGTACTCCGCCAGCCTTCGAGCGGAACACACAGTCCATAAATCAGAGGACAAAAGAGTGAGGGCATACAACAGCTTTGACTTAGCCTAATAGAGTTGGTCCGTGCTCGGCTCGCCTACATCTGCTATCGGGGTCATTAGGGCCATCGCGATATTGCTGCACGTATTGTGTTTATGTTCCATTGTAAGTGCGGAAATTAAAAATTTATTGCGAACTGACCTATGGATCTGTTGTCTTGCACCGTACCGAATGAATGATCTTATTATTTTAATAACAACATTTGCAATGGTCTGTAAACGTGTGGAACGGGTTTGAATACGATACGGTTACAGTCACAGTCCTCAAAGGAATCATTTATATAGATAAAGGTACGCAAAATCCATCTTGGATTTGAAACCGACATGGTTCCAGCCGGTAATGCACCTTGCTGAATGATGAACGACGTGAAGATCAGTGCCAGGATCGTACTGTAGCTTACTGGGGCATATACAATACTTAGGATCCTATTTAAATCCTGCCATCTTTTGCAAAATTTTTTTACCCTTTTGAAAAGTCAGTAATCAAACAGATTCATTCACAAAGCGGAGATGATGGCTTCGGTGTAATATTTAACCACAAATTTAGTGATGATCATTTAATATCAGATAGAATGATGCTGATGTGGAAACATGTGCTAAATGAGTATCGACCAATCGAAGATAAGGTCAGGTTAAGGCAACCATCTGTTAAGTAACATAGGAATTCACTGGCAATCTGGAATCTCTCTAATAGTACTGTTTTTTATGCACCTTTGAGCGACCCAGATACTCCCCACATTCCAATTAGACTTGAGTCTTCTGAGTCAAGCGGAGTGGTGCGCTCCATGGTTCCGGCGTTGCGGGAGGTAGAGTGCCAAAAGCTAGATACGTGTAGCGCCAGTGCAGTATATTCCGAAGTGATGTACGATGCACCATTCAAACGCAGTCGGCCATGTTTTGATACATTGCTGCAGTCGCGCAAAGAATAAATTTGTATGTACTGAAAACTTTACAGTGTATAAGAAATTCCCTTTAACTTTGTGTTGCAGCTAAATAATGATGCATATATTTTTAAATATGGAAAACATTTTTGATAAATAACGAACTGTATAAATAGGCGAGGAACAAGTGACTGGGTAATGGTCCGCTGGAACTTTTTCTTTACATTTTGTACACGTTTAAAAGTAATTATATTCTGTAAAGAAAAATATTATGAAAGAATTTGCATAGTTAAGTTTTCTTATTATATTTTAGTAGAGTATGCTAACTTTCCCTTGGCGAAGAGGGCAACGTTCACCCTGTGGGACAGTTAAGGGTTTTTAGCAAAAATATGAGACGATGAATAGATTGCGTTTGTTCTAAGAGGTGAAAAATTACTATTCTTATATAACGCAAAAATTTCTTCGTTGCTCTTAAATTCGTCCATCGATAATAACCTTTCGAAACCGTGACGGGAGCGAAACCTTTCCGAATAGGTGTATCGCCTTGTCCAAACATGAAATGGTTGGTTCTACGAAAAATGATTCTCTGCATCATTTTGGTCGAAATATTTTTCTTCGTAAAAAGTAAATGGAAAATAATACGATGAGTAAGAGTGGAGAGTGTTTGATATTTATTTATTATCAGGTATCGGCCGCTTCATGGAGCTAGTTGTAAGCAGTGTGTCGAGGCGCCGATGGTTTATACGAAAGCAAACATCGAACAAACCTCATTAACTGGCACAACAAGCTAAGTATTGAGGCGACATGAATATTCCCTCGTCTTGCTCCTCACAAATATTTGCGCACGAGATAACAAACGCAACTTGTTGGCTCCGTTATCGAGTAAACATCGTAACTCGGGCGATACTCTCGCGGGTACGGGCCCGAACTCGTCCGCGCAAACACGCTCGCCAATATACTTCCTGATCATTGAAAATATTTTAGGTCCAAATTTAAATTGGTAGTATTAAATACGCAATTTTAATGTTTGCTGTTTACTGGTTTATTTTACTCTGCTTCCAATATTTCAGGCGACAAATGAACTATGTTATATATTATTTAAATAATTTGTGATTCAAATTGTCGTGCGATTTCATTACCTATATTTATTTTAATATTTTTAAAATGTAAAAAAAACGACAAGTTGAAAGTAAATTTTTTGTCAGTTGTCATTTAGGTTTAAAGAAGTATTTCAACACTTTTAAAGTGTTCCATTCTAATCTATTCTTACGTTCACTTACGTGTTTAATAGTCGTAGCAGTCCTCTACGAGGCGAACTAATGCTACGTGAGGCGTAGCACGAGGCAACCGTAGCGAGCATACGGCGTGTAGCGTGTAGCGTTCCGTAGCTCCGTAGCACCGTAGCATCCGGTGGTCGTAGCGTCGTGAGGAGTGGATTAATTGAACTGCACTGTCCTGCTACGAGAATATCTTGGTTGCGCACACACGAATAATTTAACTGTATGGAGATCTTACTAATATTAGACAGTTAGCTCTCAGGTAAATATTTCTGCTTTCATATAGATTGTGGAGATTATAATAACTATTAAAGTAAAATTGTAACAAACTTATATTCGTGTCGTACTTTTAAATTATTCTTCATGATATAAATACTTACTTACTGTTAGTTTTTGAAGGCTTTTTTATTTCTTTTTAAACAAGTTTATAAACTGTAGTTTTATTGAAAAGATGTCATGGGCTGCAATGGCCACTTATCCACCATTATTAAATGCCAGTTCATTAAAAATATTTACATATGTACTAGTTTTTATTTGAAGCTGAAATTTTAAAAAATCACTGAAATATTATAAAACAATTTTAAAAATAAATTCACTGTAATGTTTATGACAATATTTACTAACATCCTTATCCGTGCATAATGTTCATAACATCCTCATAACGTTATATCCTGTTTGTGTTACGCGGAAATCGTTATTATAAAGTTTGTTTAAAATTTTATAAAAGGGAAATGGCGAAGTTTAAATGATGTCAGAAGCTTATTTTCAGAATAATTTTAATTATCAAAGAACTTCTGACCGCCGCTTGCATCGAAGCTACTTGTCGCTTCTGAAGGCTTCGAAGCATTTAGAATTGTAAATTGTATTGTAAATCTTGTATTACAAAAGACACTAAGATATACCAGAACACTCGATGAGTGCTCGCGCGGTAGTAAGTGACGCTACTTGGCCCATTGAAGTTTATCCACATGAGCTGTAAAGGCCAGAATAGCTAATATCAACAGTCATTAAAAAAACGTATTTAGATTATATGGCCCTCTGAGTTACTGACATAAATTTATAGATTAAATTGATGTAGATAATAGTAGTGTAATTATTATTGTTGTTTTAGTGAGGTATGGTTTTGATCAGCATTTTTTGAGCTACTACTACTCTGTACAAAGGAATATGAACTGTAAATACATTGAAAGTCAGATTAACTTTGTTATTCTATGTATAGTATCAGTCCGTATAGATTCTGTTATAAAATATTTGATGTCTTCTTTCGATTAAAATATCTCGAAGCCGTGATACAATATGATATTCGAAATGAATTGCTGACATCGTTATGCTTGTTACCTGTTTCTGTACATTTCTTGTGCATTAGAACAATGTCGCAGATTGCATTAAGTTTTTCGAAATTCACAATCATTGACTCATGTAGTTGTTATTGATACACTTGCATGTGTATTTGAAAGCTGTGTATTGATGTAATTTTCACAGTTTGTTAGGTTGGTAGATATTTTTTTTGTTTCTGTTAAATCGTGCTAGTTGAATAAAAACTCTCGATGTTATCTTATCCTACGTAGTATAAATTTTGCATATTGCTTCAGTTTCGATGACAATACTTCTTTATGACAAATATGACCTTAGGTGACGAGAGAACCTGTCAGTCGTTACTTGAGCAGTTATACATTTTTTGCCCTCTAAAAGCCTGTTTTTAACTTTTTAACTATTAATTAATTTAGTCTGCCACCACATTCATTAAAATACGAGCCACAAAACAGAAACCAAGCACTGAGCCCACTTCGCGAATAATAAAACGCCAACATTTACTTTACCATCGACTCCTTTATCATAAAGTTGGTACGTTAATAACAGTTATAGAAGTAATAAATAGAGTTGTAACTCAACGAAGGCAACATTTTCACCTTACAAAGTTATTTAGTTAATTACGACTTCTTGTTGCCTTCATCGCTTTACTTCGCGACTGTATATTTTATTAAATAGCTGATAGGCTTGGTAGACGTTGTTCTATAACTTATTATAATAACCGTAAGATCATTTTGAAAATAAAAGATATGTTTGTGGGTTGACACCAAACCAAAGTTTTTAGCTCTTGAAACGAAGTGCACCTTAGCGGATCTGAACAGTTATTTGTCAATTCTAGAGAGATTCATTCCCATTTTCCTGTCACATTAGCTACCAACTTTCTTCGGTGTCTTCAAACCAAGAATGAATAATCTTTTACTGACGTAGTGCGGTTTACTACCCAAGTATTGATTGCTACTTACCGTCACGTGGAATTGTAGCAACACATTAACTTATATTATCAAAAAACAAATGCAAGAAGTCATTTGTTTTTTTTGTGTGAGTGATGGTTACAGACATTAATGGGCTGCAATAAACACTTCCTATAACCAGTTTGTTGGTATGGAGTTATTCTCATAAATTAATAATTTGCTCACAGCGGCAGGTTGTTATGTCAATGAATCATTGTATTTATAATGCAAGTCGCTCATAAACCGTATTATTTTAATATTAATAATTTATAACCATTGTATATCCAGCGGTCGTGTGTATAATTCTGTATAATCTAGTAACGTATACTCGTTGGTTCTTTCATTTGTACGTCTTCATCCATCATACGATAATGAGTCGTATAAAGTGAAACTCAGTATTTATGAATGCTAATTACGAACGAGTCCACACGTGACGCCCATTATTTACATGTACATGTGAAACTTTGTACGTCGCCCCGGGCAAGTACCTCACTAAATATGTGTTAAGGTAAGTGTTAGATCCCTGGCGAGTAGAGGCTTCATTATTTTAGTCGTACATGCAAGTATGGAAGTCAGTTTTGTGACAGTAATGAAAGCACAGACGTTTTAGTGTTGCAGTTTAAATCGAATGTGACTTTCTTTGCTTAAATTCATTTATTTATATATATATGTCGTTATTTTAAGAGATACGTACATGTGAACATGCGGGTAAGGTGCTACAAATTAGAGGGAATAATTATTAGTGACATACAATCGTTGTAAATATTTTTTTCATGTATCATGTATAGAAACATCTTATCATTAACTTTACGAATACGTATGGGGTAATAAAGGTAATAGTCGCATACATCAATCGGCTGTCGCTCCAACAGCACACTAAGGTCAGAGAGCAAGTGCTTTGAATTTCGACTTCGAGAAGCTTATTATAAAGTTGTGACTTCGATATATTTCTTAAACAACATGGTTGTTTGTATATGAAACTCGTTACCAGGTGAACGCGAGCGTGTTCAATGTGAGTTTCGATCTCGTTATAATTATGAAACGTTATTTTATCTCGTCTTATTATTTCCGTTGTTTGTTTTTTTTTAGTTTGTCGTCTGTGGACTGTCGATTATACCCATTAGTTGCAAGTAACTGTTTACCGTAGGGATTTTTTCATCATGTAACATTAGCATTAACGCTAGGTATAGTTTAGCAATCAATTGTGTAGTATTAGAACTGTAGATTGACCTGTCTAGTCATATCTGTCTAAGTGATTTTTACTGAAAGTGACAGTGAAATTAATTTTTGGATTTAATAACCTTCTTTCAGCTCGAACCTTCTTTCACCATGTAATTTAAGGTAAGGTTTAATTTTGTATTTAAATAGATTAACCTATCTTGCAAGATTTCTCAAAGTAATTGTGAAATAAATCTTTGGATTAAAAAAATTGGTCACCTAGAGAAAATTAGATTAAAATTGAGTCCTGCTTTGTCAACGTTGCATTGAGAACTCATCTATTGGAGCCTATGTCTATTAGTGCTGAGACCGTATTACCCAGCCTGTATTTTTTCATTTACGTTTAAAACTATAAACAAGGGACTGCAAAAGTATGAGACCATTCGGCACATCTGACACCTGGCGAAGAGGAATTAAAGTCCTAATAAGAGCAGTTTAGACGCACCAGTGCCCTGTAGTGAACAGTCAACGAATTATTGTTGTAAAAAACAATGTAACGAGGGTCGCGGGCGTCACGGGCGTCACGGCCCGTCCTCTGTAAACGGTAACACATGCACGTGACGTGTAATTACGAGCAGACACACGCCGGGATTAATTAATTTCTCTTGTTTGTATTCAGGCTTAGGGCACACATTCGCTTGCTATGTTTTATTATGTTCCGGCCTTTACACCAGATTTAACGGTAGATTAAATATATGGGCGATTTTGAAAAGTTTTTGACTTCAACATTTTGTGTTAGCCGGGAAATAACAAATAGGCAAATATTGAGTTAAGAGTTCTGAAATTAGAGAAAGGTTTGGTACATTGAGATTTAATGCTATCATCATCATAGCCTATACTATCCCACTGCTCAGGTCTCCTCTCAAAATGTGAAGGGTACAGGCCATAGTTCACCACGCTGGCCAAGTGCGGATTGGTAGACCTTTGAGAACTCAGATGGGCAGTGGCAGTGGGAAGGTTCCTCACGATTTTTTCCTTCACCGAATCTATTGATAGTTAGCTTGTAATGCTATATTGAAATGTTAATTAATTATCTGAGCAATAAATCTTATTTGAAAGGCTGTTGAGGATCGGTGTAAAACTTACATATAATTCCTATAGCTGACACCGTGCAGTGTAGCTTGTAGGCACTCTTTTTACTTGCGTATGCGGTGGACGGTTAATGATCCGTGGCACAAACGCCGCCTTGGCTTTGAATCCGGCTTGCGCGGCGTAAAACCGCTTTGAAAATATGGTCGATCCCTTTTGTTTGATTTTAATTTTCACTAAATACACGTTTCATAAATCAAAGAAGTTAAATTTATGGTTTCCCCGTGCGTGGACAATGGCGTATATACTGAGGCGACGTATATTATACTTCCATTCATAAGAGTACACAATATGTAGATGGCGCAATTAAAAAACCCAGGCTTTATCCTCAGATTAAAAAAGGAGTAAAGCGGACTGCCGGTTGGAATTAAAAAACATTCATTCAATTTGTATACGTAAACCGTATAACTTTATGTCGATAACGGAAAAAGAATAAATAATAATCGGGCTGGCGGCCGCGCTGCAGCGCTGCCCGCGTACATATTAAACTGCAAATTGAAACGGAAAATTAATAACGAACAAATAAAATATTCCGTTAGCAAGTGTCGAAATACGTTCCGGCGACGTGTACTCGTAGCGGGTGTCAATTACAGCGGAATTGTGTTGATGGAATCCTATTTTATTGATGAGTCCGCTACCCATCAACCCGCCAGGCTTAACTTCGGGAAACATTATCTCTGAAATCATGAAAAATAATTGCGATACATTACTTTAAGATTGAAGTGTTACAACTTGCAGTAACCCTAACTATTGAACGATATGTTTAAATATTTTATAATTTCAAAGTATATGATTAGTATTAGTAGACAGACTATTTAATTAAAACAAAAACGTGTAAAATAATAGATAAAAAAAGTACATTTAGAGAACGATATATCAATGGACAACAGACAAAGTGACGTATGATAGCTCCAGTTTTTCATGATATACCTACAGGTCAGTCTGAAATTTGTTTAATTCTATGTGGCCGCGTAATCCCTGGGTAAACTCGGATATCTGATAAGTTATTTTCATAACTTTTTATGAAAATGAAAAACACAATTCAATAGGTGACATATTCATATTTTTGTGTTAATAAAATGCGAGCTCATCACAACTTAAATTTTACGTCTAAAATAAAAGGTGATCTTCGGAACCGGACGCGCTCATGGACAAATAATGTGTAGAACATGCATGTTTGCTAGGGTTGTAGAAAACTTCAATAGCGTGATTGAGGTTGGGTATGACGTAATCGTGTGACGTATAGTGTAATGTCGTCACACAATTTATGAATCGGTATAAATGGGTAACTACTGATTTATTTGTACAATTCTGCGACCCGAAGGTAATACTGACATGAATCACAACTCAATAATCATGAATTCTCCCAGTAACATGAAATATTCGACCGATTTATTTCTCGAACTCAACAAATAGCTGATCTTTTCCCTGTGGGAGGAACGAATAAATGAGAATCGCATGTCGTCGAATGTAACATGATTAAGAATAGGGGTTTCCAGCATACGGGGCGTCCATTCAGTTGCAATTATTTTTATGGTCTCCATTTGTAATGTCTTTCATTGATATTTTTCAAAGGGTAATTCTACTGCTGGACTCTATTTCTTGCAACGATTTAATTAAAGGTATTTAATCATCAGAGGTAAAAGGGCTTCAACATTATGATTCTGGGTTAGAAGACTGGTTTTAAATTTCATTCATTTATTTCTTTATTCTGGAACAGAATTTGTTATAATCATTTAATCCTGGTTCTTGTACGACTAACGGTAGCTCGGTCGCTCACGATCGCAGAGCACTCTACTTACCCATTTGTATAAACTTGGATAAATACGATTTCAACTAGAAGTTCCGATTTAACAACACCCGCAAGTCATTTATCACGGCTATCGCAGTGACAGCTGGAGGTGTTATCGCCGTATTATTACGTTCTGGCTCGATAAATGGTACGTGGGTTTAACGTCGCGACAACTTTCGTTTGTAAAATGTAAACTGTTCAAATGTAACATGTTAAACGATTTTTATAAATGTAATCAATTTTCTTCCGCGTGCATAACATGCGGTGACACGCTAAGATACAGAAACCTAAGTCACGTCGTTGTTACACCGAAGTGCTGACTTGAAGTCTCGTCTGCAAGATTGAATAGATCATAAATCTTTAAGTTACAGAAGTTTCTCCGTCGAGAGAGGTGATAGCATCTTTCTATTACTGTAAATTTGTTTATTGAATCAATCATATTACAAAAAATACATTTATTTTGATTTTGCAAACTTTTATTCAGTTTTAAAACGAAGAATTTTTATCTATGACATATCATATCATTGTCAAGTAAGAGTATAGTTGTCGACAGCGGCACTGAAAAGACATTATTCTTTATCAGATGAATCGACGACAAGTGTCATAAAGTTTGTTTGTTGGCGAACATTGTTATCAAACAATAACTTCTCATTCCATATGAAGGTAGTTGTCCCAGTAGGCTGGAGTTTCTTCTACAATTGCTCCCCAATCGCCGCTCTTGCCGCAGCTGCGCCTTTCATAAAGTTTGAAATATATCGCTTGATTGTATTTCGATTATGTTTACAGTTATTAGTATATAATATACTCACTGTAGCTCAAAGTTACAATTATTAGTATTACAATTATTAAAACAAATAAAAAAATCCATTTATTTTAAGATAAATTTAATCCCGCCCATAGCTATCATATAAAAATAGGAAATGGGTTGACTATCTATCTTTCAGCATATTAAGGTCTACAGTTGGACAAAGGCCTTATCTACTTGGCGTCCATTTCGAACGGTCCGGGGCCCTCGGAATCCAGCGGTTTCCTGCCATCTTCTTTAAGTCCTTAGTCCACCTGATCCCGACCTGTACTCCTTTGTCGACAAGCAGACGGGAATAGTGCTGTAACTATTTTCTCTTAGTCAATATATTTATAGAGATGATATTAATTACAGTGACAGACTGACAAGGTCGTAGTTTAATTAGAAATCTACATACTCGTAATCGGCTTAATGTATCAGGTATACCAATAACTGTCAACATACACGAGGTAACCATTTGTTAGATGTGTTTATTACCCAAATGGTTCTCATTCGATAAGACGTATGGCTCCCGGGGTTGTTTACTTTTCCAATTGTACGCAGTTCATTTCTACTTCAACATCTGAGCCCCGTAATCAAGTACCGTGAAATATACTCATTCTGTATGTTCTCGTGAAATAAGACTCGCGAGTAAAACCTACAATCCACTTTCACCAACATAATTATTCATTTTATTTTATCTTACATTCACGTTAAAATGAATACTCCTATTTTCAAATACTAATGCTCTCTACATGTCGTCTTAAATTACAGTACAGATAGCAATCTGTTATACTAAAACTGTGTTATTAAATGGCTTAAAACGTGTCATCGTAGTGTATTTTCGTGTATTATTCATTAAACTCGGTAATGACAGAAACATTTTAACAGCAGTTTGTACCATTTGGGTCTTTATAACTCGGAATTCCAAAGCACTATTAAATTAAATGTAGTGTAGGTACGATTACGTGATGATTCTGATCTTTTTTAACTTTTGATTTTTATGTAGTATTTACAGTATGTGAAGTGTCAATGTTGAAAGAAGAATATTGGTTTTTGACACGGTCATTACTAAAGGGGTCCCGAGCCAGTAATGCGACAGTTATGTGTAGCTGTGACGAGTGTCAGAACAAAACATTTTCGTGCATTAAGTACACATACACTACCAATGATACGATTAATGATTTTGAGTTTATAAAAGGAGTCTTTCGCCTTTTATTATTGTTGTATTAAACGTGAGTGAACGATAAAGCAATATTTAAAACTGAAGAAGCGATCAATTAGATACATGATAAACTTCAATTGACGAACTTTCCAATGAACAAGTAGATTGCAAATCAAAAACATTGAACTGATGTCATTCAGTAGGTTAATGTTACATAAACATTGTATCTCGAATGTATAAAACATACTCGTATGCTTGTCCTCGAGTATCATGCGCGTAGTCGTGGGTATTATTTTGTAACAAACAGTGGTTTAACAGAAAATGTTACCGTCTCGGAACGTAACAAACAAAACAAATTGAACAACAGCTGGACGGCTTTGTTTTGTTTTCTCCGACTGCGCACTTTTGTACGTCTTTGTTCTTTCCTGCTTCATACCTGCTTCTGCCCGGCTGCTGCTCTTTATACTCTATTCGCTGGCTCGTACATACTTCAATTACAGTTTCCGCGGGTTAGTGTTTAGCGGTGTGTGCTTCTGCTATTATGTTCCGGTAAGAAATAAATATCGTTCATGTGTTCTGTATAAGTTTTAAGGTATTTACGAGTATGGTACATACTCCGTGTATCGCTAACAAGTGAATTTGGAGGCTATTGTCAAGGCTCATTCACGAAATATGTATAGTGGTTGTTTCTATTAATTCTAGTTATTATATAAAGAGCTTGACATTTATAATTACGATGCATCATGTAAAGTTAAAAGAAAAAATAACAAAGTAAGAACAAAATGTGTGAACAGTTACACGCAGTAAAAGTTTACCTTTAGAAACCTAAACTTTGAGAGAATCAATCAAATTCATAAGGAAAATCATTGAAAAATAATTTCATTAACACCATGAATATTCACGTCAGCCATACTCGCACGGATAAGCAAACATATATAAAACCTCTCGGACCACAGCATGTATTGGGTAGGACAATATAGATAATATACTCACTATACCTCGCCTTATCTCTCGGTTTGACTAAGCGATAAGGAGTTTTACAGTTGCATACGTGTACATAATGCTTGTAGACAAAAGCGGGAAGAGTATGAAGAACAAAACAGACCAAAGACTGAAATAACCGCAAACATTACATTATCTTATAAATGTTTGTATAATGTATGTATATCTTTATGTCTTTTTATTGTAGCTTTTCCGTTTCATAGAGTGAGAAATTTCAATAGTGTTAAATAACAGGACTTGACTTGAATTTTATTTAAGATTGCAACCATGATCTTCGTGACTGAGATCCTTTAAATTTTCTCGTAAACGAATTTGTGACTGTGTTTTATCGATGAAACATTTTATTTTATTGAAACACTAACACACATGTGCTAGCTGGTGAAATTGATCGGGAAACAAAAAACTTTTTGTTTGTCCTATCTTACAACGACAGAATACAAAAAACACTTTAGTCGTTCATAAAGAATGCTTTAACTATCTACTAGTGACGTGTCCGACTCATTCACAATCGGCCCTCATAAATCCAAATGTTTTATTGGTGTGAGGTGTCAGGAGATATGTGGTGTCGGCTCGGCTGCAGGCCGCTGGCTGCAGGCTGCTCGGAGCTGGCCGCGCGCCAACTGCCCACGGTCACTGCGCGAATATACGCGAATGACCAAAATAAACTGTACACTGTCATGTCCTAGTTTTTGGTGAGTTTTAGAGGGCCGTTTTGCAAGTGAAAGTCGACCTAATGACATGAATCGTGGTCACGGTGAGACTGACGGGAATTCTGTTATCGAAATGTAGATATACGTACAAAAATTGTCAGTACTGGTAATAATTCACTGCTATAATATTTGAATTATAATCAAATGTGAACTTGTAGCTATTATGTGGTGCTTTAATGTACACAGCATAGGAAATCATAGCTCATAAGCGTGGTTCATTAACGTCTCTCGGTGTCATTCAGTTAACTACTAATGTTTAAATGATTAATTACTAATTACTAATCTTTTTTACCGATAAAACTTATAAATATAAAACTTGGAAAAAAGTCAAGTAGAGAGCACATAGTTTACTTAAAAGCCTAATCTAAAATGTAAAGATTTTAAATTCAGCAGCTAACGGAAATTACTCCTGAATACATTTAGCCTAGAGAAAATCCTATCTCACGAGAATTCTAATCGACTAGCATTATCTTAGTATACTTTAAATAAATTTTAATAATATTTACATGAACAAACAAGCAAAGAAAAGTGCCCGTAATATTTGCATGGTTTCCAGTAATTAAAAATGCATGGCTTGTACATCTCTAGTTAGAGCTACTAGTACGTACCGTGGGTGTGGGCCGTGGGCTGTGGGCTGTGGGCGGAACGTCAGTGGCGCTACATACGACCGTGGCCGTAAAAGCGATTACCGCCCCGCGTCTGTGGGGAGCCGGTCCGTTAATGCGTTGTCGGTTTTTATCTTTATACATTCGGTTTATGTAACCACTCAGGTTGTTTGTGAAAGAGCTGTGCTTTTTGTTTCTATTCTAAAAATGGCACGAAGCCATATTTTTGGTCAATGTTTTTTAAGTATCTCTTAGCACCTATTCACACATACGACGTTGACAACGAAACCTCGTATAACGATGATTACGGGTGTGTGAGGATGTATAACTGTTTTTTTAATGTCGTTAAAATATCGCAGCGACAGTGTTCACATGTAATGATGATAATGATGATGATGATGTAGTCTTGCTGAAGCACTTTGGACTATATTATGAAGATAAGATAAAATAGGATTGATTTATCAGCGACACAAAAAAATCTAAAAAGTAAAAAAAAATCTCTCATGGTTTTTTAAAACGAAATTAAAAAAAAAAACTTAATATTTTTAAGCGTCATCGCTCCAAGGACCAATGAGTGAAGAAGTACAAAGTTATTCTAAATATACATTTTGTGATGCGGTATGACCTCAAAATGGCATTTCGCCTTCTCACTTAATAAAAAAAACCTCTAATTGTGACTATCCATTCTTGTTATTGAATTTCGAATGCATGTGGCAGTTAGAGCTGCAAAATCATATTGTATTCCTTGATTATGTTATGAAACATATATCAAGTATCGTACCGGACAAATTGTAACACCTCTCTCGCGTTACTGTTACATTTCTGACACCCTCACCGGTCAACTGGCAGCTGTCCAGCAACAACGGCGGCAACCCGATGCAATATTGTTCCGCATAACTCCGACTGACACCGTGTGGTAATGCAACGCGAATTGTGAGTTGTGGCTTGGCTGCATTCCATGTTGTATCCTACACAAGATTTTCTTCTGAAGGTGTGTCTAGAATAGGGAAAATTTTCACAATCAGTAAATATCATGACCGAATTTGTAAAGATACTTTTCCTCTATGGTATTTCGAAGAAATCTCTTTCTGAAAATGCTTTTCAGTTGTTCATTCACACACTCCAGGATGTTGTCGACGGTCCCTTTGTGGCGCCGATATAGAAAGCGTTGTTCGCAACGTTCCCGTGTAATGCAATTCCAAGTCTAATCCCCTTCCTGTTTGATAAAAATTTCCGTTCGGTAAATGTTTATCGTCGTGTGTTTGCAGCACGTTTGATTGCTATCGTAGCTAGCTTTCTTTTAGGATCCGTTTTGTAAGTCGCTTTTTACTATTACATTCATTTCCTTTCATAAAATACCAGTTTCACAGAACAAATAAATAATGCTACAAGTTCATAGCTTTACCGTAGGATTTTCTGTCGTTGGTGCCATAGACACCCAAAGACAGGGACACACAAATACAACCGAGACCAGAAATGTAAACTAATCGTTCAAATTTCTGCTTCACTGGGAATTGAACCTTTAGAGTGACGCTCCGGTATGCTAACGGTCACTTGGGTTGTCAATATTGCTATCATTCACGCCGCTACATAAATACAATTACCAGTTTGGAAATATAGTTGTAAAGTATATAAATCGCTTAAGATAGCCTTGAAGTGGCAAAATATATTTTGTTTTTTAATTTCCGATCTCGCGTACCAGGGTAGGTAAAATTATAATTAGTGTTAATCTCTTTCACTCTGATTAAATATCAACTTAAGTATCCATTTGTAGTGTGATAACGAAATGTTGCGACGAAAGAAGTATGTTATAGTGTGAGAAAAGCATAGCGTAGCGTAGTGATTTTTTGATATCAATAAAAATACAAGTAACGATATACTTACACCATATTACTGATAGCGTGTGTGTTTTAATAATGTTTTGATATAACGAGAGAGCTTTAGGCACAATAGTTCGGCGTAATATGTAAAGCGGGCCGGCCGCGGCGTCCGACATTACCGGCGGCTTCCGGTCAGGGATGGAGTTGGGCAATCTCAATTTTTGATGTGCGGCCTTCGTGCCGACGAGGTTTGGGGAAACTTTAAATAGTTAGGAGTTTTCGTGTGTATATTCAGGTCGACGAATGACTGACTTTGTAACCGCAACATTTTGTTAAATATTTTTATTTAGCGCATCTTTGTTGTAAATATATATCTATAATTTATCAACTTATTTGTCAACTTATTATGTAATAAAATATATTATATATTATTTACTTGAAAATTACCATGATGTGAATTTTTTCGTATGTATTAATGTATTAAGATGTATTAAAATTGACAGTCAGCATGCTACGTGCCCACTGAAGCCCACTGACGTCTGAAACTATCGAGGTTTTGCTGATTCTATCTAAAATCGGAGGTGGCCAATATTTCACGTATTAGAACAAGTCGGCAACATCTTTCACGTGGAACCTCATATAAGTCGTTTCAAAACCATCCTAAAGTAACTATTGAATAAGAACCTAATTTGGTAGTGCTACTGTAATCTGCAGTATACACAACGCCTCGTTAAACGATAAGTGTTTCAATTCTAAGGGACAAGTCCCTTCCTTCGCCCTTGAAAGTATTTAGGGTGTTTGCTCAATTGGCAGTTTAGGGATTATTCTCTAGAGATATTCCTTTTGGCAAGTGCGACTTCTTGTGAAATGGGGTTGGGTTAGAATTTGGAATTGTTAGTTTAACTAATGATTCAATTTAATCTAAAAAAACCTAAAAGGTATTATATGATATCAATCCCGATCCCGATCAAAAATCGTGCCCGAATATTCATAGCTCGGTTTGTCAAACTATAATTACTTTTCTAATTTTTATACAAGTATAAACAAACCTGGAGGCCTAACAAATATATAACCATATTTTAGGACTACTTTTTTCTTCCTTCTTTATACGTAGTCTTTTGTGAATTGTGCAGCGATTTGTCGTCGTCAGATCTAGGGACCCCAGAAACAGTAAAAAGTGCAGAACTATTGTAACGTCGCCGCGAGCGACACGGACCCTCGCGAGTTGTTACGATCGTCGTAATTTATACTGCTCGTGTTACAGTTTGGCGAGACAACAAACTTAATGGGGACAGATTGCTGCGGATTGAGATAGGGGATCGCTCGCTTCAGTGGTTTCATAAACAGCCTCACAGTTGATGTAACTCAGGTTATTTACTTAAATGTATTTGTATAATTGCAATTGACTTGAATCTATCTATTTATCAGCCTTTAAAGGACATAGGCCTCCCCTAATATTCACCACTCAGACCGGTCCTAAGCCGAACGAACGCCTTCAAAATCCTTCTGATCTGGTTGCGGGGTGACTTGAAGAATATCGTGTAATTTTATTATAGGCACACATTAATTTATTAATGTGAAAAGTCAATACTATATTTTTCATAGCTACATCGTTACCTGTAGCAGCGTAGCAAACTCGTAGCTCGAGGATCAATTATACTTTTCTTCTATTTTTTTAATAAACATTGTACGGTACAGTCAGTTATTGGTACTAATGGCGAGATAATGGTCGAAATTCGACAAAAGTACACATATTTTACGGCTAAAGCTTAAGGTTAAGTAAGCTTAAGTATTGTTTGTAAGATGTCAACGCCTCGCCTCCAAAGGAAATCCTTACTCCTTTGGATGCGCAATACATTTAAAATCCAAAATAAAGTTTTACTCCGGATATTATTATATAAAAAAATATTAAGTTTCTAACTTCTAACTAACAAAATCATAAAGTTTAAAATAATGACTTGTTTTTTTTATAAAATTCTTACGTGGAAATAAAATAAAATTTATTAATACCGATGATACAGAAGAGACGTTAAGGAGCAAGAGATGGAATAGTTTACGTTAATGTCACATTGTTGTATAACATACAATTATTTATTTTCACACATCCATTCGAGTGGTACCGTTCCGCTAACTGAATCGCTCAGCGTTATTTACTAAAATAATCACTTTTTCGTGCCCAGTGTTTGATCTACTCGGTTGGTCAAATAAAAAGTTAGGAGCGCATCCATTTAAGTTCAGTTTCAGTATTTTCTGATTCAAATAAGTCGATGGGCGCTCGAGTGCACCGAAAACATTTTTTGCAAAACTCTCGTGTTTGAGCCGGGGCTAGCTTTCGAAACGTTTCACCTTCCGAATAAAATCCCACTCTGAATTGTATACGCCAAAGCTTTATTTTTTGAGGTCGACCAGGGGTACGATTTAAATCCACTAGCTCTGTACGTGGATGCTCGGTGGCTTTGAATTCGGAATGTCGCAAAACACAGCGCGGTTGAAATACAATTTAAAGGAGTGCTTTGATCGTAAAGCTTCGGCCGGCTTTTATAAAATATTAAAAATATAAAAACCGTTGCTATCGATATTTTTTTTGTTTCTGTAGTACCGGAGGGTCTCACTTAATCCTTTCGTCCATTAGCCTTTGGAGGACCGTTGCTAGACTTAGGCCTCCCCTAATTTGTGCTACACAGACTGATGTTGAGCCTCCTGAATCCAGTGAAAGCCCAATGTCATTTTAAGGTCGTCAGTCTACCTGGTTGAGGGGCGACCTATACTCCTTTTACTTCACACAGATTCTAACTTCATAGAGATTACTTGTTAAATATGGAAAACTGTAACTTAAACCACAATTTCATGGCGTTCGAATGGCAACGAATGATACGAAATTTTACAGTCTTGACTGTAAAATGGCTTAATGAGATAGAAGTTCTAAGGATACAAAGCGGTACTGATGGTTTACCGTGCCATCCGAAGCATATGGCTAAAAGTTCAGAGTTACTTAAGTCAGTGATCATCCACGATGCTGTGGCAAATTCTTTATATACATTATTTAGAGTATTTTAGTAACTGCTTTTAAATAAGTACTATTATATTATCAATGTTAATTTATATTTAATACCCTGAAGTTGTTTTGGTGTCGGACATATGACCTCGTTTTTTTGCAGTCACCTTAACCTTCAATCTCGCCGTGAGCTATGCAACACGTTTTACACGTAACATGTGCACCATTACCAGTAAATGCGCGCAAAACAATTTAGCGAGTGGAACTGACAGCGGCCCCGGAACGTTTCAAATCCGGAACAAACTCGTCGGAATTAATTCCGGAGGAATATTTCATGGCCGGAGAGCTGGAGAGTGCAAAGCAGATGGATTTTATTATTTACCGCGGACCGGTCGCGCGGTTCAGTTAATAGCGACTGTTAGTGTTTTAAGTGGGCCGTAATCATTTCACGTCCAAATTAATCTCGTCAGGTGGTAGAAACTTAGTTTTGTGCGCGGGGAAGAGCTCTTAGAGGCTGTTTCTAGCGCTAGGAGAAATGCACACAGAATAGATGATACGACGGCAGAATATTAAAATATTATTTTATCAAATTATATTGTTATGAAGTTTAAAGTACATATGACCTCGATCACGATCCGGAGCGCATGACGTCATAAACCGTCAAACAAACTAAAAAGGCGTTATATGGGACGAACTATCGTACCCATTTTACTACTTTTATTGGTAATAAATACTTGTATTCACGTAATAATGCAAGTTGAGATCGAAATTAAAAGAATAGATTATTTTCTTAGATTCAAATAGCCGATACACAAGACGATAAGTGGCACCGTAGCCCTTGAACATGAGCAACACTAAGAAATTGTCGATCCATCGTCAGGCAAAGAAGAAGAGAGAAGATATAAAGAAAGAACTAGTCCTCAAGCCCTTACCTAGAACACAACGAAACGTTTGGCGTCTAACCCGAGCAGATGGGTAGTCGCTAGTCAGTCGACCTTCACGGAAAAATATTAATAGCAATATATTATAATATTGTACATGTCGCAGTTGTTCAGTTGCACGGCGCGCCTTAGACGTTGCATAACACAAAGAGAAAGTTACTCGAGGAAAATAGCGCATACCGAAATAGCTTTCTTTATGTGTTTTAAACTAAAATAGTAAAAGGTAGTGTTGGAGCCGTGCGTGGGTGCCGCGGGGCCTGCGCCCGTTGAAGGTCTTTACGTTCACGCCTCAGCTAAAATAAATATAATGCAACATCTGTGAAATCACACAGGAATTCTTAAACTGAAGTGTGTTTGACTCATAGTAAATCATTAAATTTGTTGTATATGGTTTGATGATCTATAATAGTCATAAGAAAATAGAAACCAAATCATTGGATGGCAATAAAACGAAATTAAAGTTTATCTGCGTTTTATTTCTAGCGTTTCTTAACTATGATCAATATTTTCATAACAAATCCTTCGTCGTATATGTATCTGAACTTTAATTAAGAAAATATTGTTGTCTCTTTTTCACACTGGCTTTTACTTTGATAACCTGTTTATGAGTTATAAAAATATTCAAGTGACATAAAAAATATTTTTTCGTCATGTAACATTGCCTGCCATACTGTGATACTGAAACAATCAAAACGAATGTAACGATACTTAAGTAAAGGGTGCCAAAGAAATACATTTATACATACACTCGAAAAACATAGAACTAACATGAAAACAATGGATCTATTCCATCAATGGCACTCAAAAACCTTCCTATATTCGCATGTTCACAGAGCTTAACAGCTAAAATACGAAGAAAAACTGATATTAGAAAACTACGCAGAACTATTCCTATAAATTATTTCCCTTTAGTTTTTCCATCTTACGGCCAATAGGATTGACGTTTTTGGCCTTTAGTTCATTAGTCACTGTCACTCGGAGAGGCACTGACAGATAGGCGAGTGACGTCATCAATTACCTGCAATACGAAGTTATCATCTTACCATTGT
>DWPA01001093.1:0-20073 GCA_018251375.1 Calpodes ethlius
ATAAGTTCCGAAAATGTTCAGTCGAAGCTCGGCTGCTTACTAGGCATGACGTCTCGTCTAGCGGGATATTTCTCTTTGCTAAATTATAATTAGATGTTTTAAGTTCTAGAAACTATAATTAATATTGATTTAGTAAATAATTATTATACGCTTCTCTCCTTACAGATCTAAATACATCTGTCAAATAAAATAAAACTAATTCAAATAAATAGAAATCTTGGGACATTTCTATATATTATCTTTAGTTGCAGATAAATTGATTGTGATAAACAGGAACGTACGTTTACAATGTTTGCTCGGAGCTTTTGAAGGAACACTGGATTAGCGCATAATATATTCCTGCTTGCAATCAGAAAATGGAACATAAAGTATTCAATCGACAACGCGAAAGACATTCCGAGCCTGTTCCGACTTTAGTGATCGTTACATTAAGATCTCTTAATTTATTCCTTTCTTGTTGCCTTTGATCATGACGAAATAAAAGGATTTACTCGAAGGAAACGTGGGAGTTGTCTGAACATAGAGTGTTTAGAACTAGAGTTGGCTGTAAAGATTTTGTTATTTTGCTGTACTATATTATCCTTTGATTACCAGACAATTTTTTTGAGGTCAAATTAAATGTTTTGTTCTAAGACTCGATTATTGCTAGACATATTACAATACCATTTAAACATCACAAGTATACATTAATACTCGTATTATACTTGTTAATAAAATATCTTCTGTAAACTAATAATTGTTCAACTTAGAAGGTTTTTTATTTAAGTATAAAGATAAGTAAAATATAATCTGACATTAACATCAGATTAGGACATTATATTTATCGTACGAAGCATCATGAGTTCGGTTCAAGGTCAAAACCTAATGGAATTAAGGACTATTTGTTTTATTCGTAAATTTATAAAGACAATGACAGAAAGCGAGAGAAAGCCTTTATTTATTTTTATCTCTTAGGTCTAATTTCCTTTCCTTTGATTGTTATCCGTCGATTTATATCTATTGTACTGAATATCTAAGCAATAAGTATCTAATGACGAGACATAAGCCGCTTTCGATGCCGTCTCTCTTATTGAGTTGGAATTTTCGATTAGTCTGTGATTGATTGGAGCGACTTGTC
The DNA here is from genome assembly GCA_018251375.1 of Calpodes ethlius. Classification (NCBI taxonomy): domain Eukaryota; kingdom Metazoa; phylum Arthropoda; class Insecta; order Lepidoptera; family Hesperiidae; genus Calpodes; species Calpodes ethlius. The sequence goes on from DWPA01001093.1 coordinate 1,118, forward strand.
TTCTGAGGGACGTGCATTTTATGATCCGTTCTACTTCTTCAATCGGAATCTTTGATGAAGTACATGGTAAAATATCAGATGATGCCTTAACGGACACTTGCAAACAAATAACAATATATTTTTTATATTTTATGGTAATATAGAATTAAATGTTACAATATTTAATATTTTCTTGAAATGTTGACTAAAAGACACTGATATAAATAACAAGTTAGAATTTAAAACAATAATTTTGTAATTATTGTGTATCTAATAATACGAGTATACTCCTGAATGATATTGATGTGAATTAGTCAATTGGTTACTTACTCCGGGTCATGTATAAAAAAAAATTTTCCCGGCAAATACTAAGGTTCCCTTAGAAACCACGCTGATAATTTGTGTGGATTAAAAAAAAAAACAACCAATTTATTTAAAGTTTCCACCAAACATTCCTTGCTTAAATAAATTAAATACACGTTGCCTTATTTTTCGATATGTCATAAGGGAAAGAAAAAACACCAAATAACTGTTTTTTTTTATTTATAAATGAATCGCGGGTCATCTGGCAATGATTTATTTGTTAAAAATAAGAATATACCTTCTAGAAAATAAAATTAGATTTTTTTTATTTCTTTTTACAAGAGGTGCACAAAGGCAAAGAAACTTTTAAGAAATACTATATTAAAACACAATTCGTATTATAATATACTTATGTAGAGATAATGTAAAACTTGATTCGTACCATATCGAAGTTTACAAATATTATTCTGTATCGAGTTTGTTATGAAAAGTAAAAACATATAACACATATTATTATATTATCATCACGAAACAAGAATTCATATCTGACGTATGTATTAGATAGTATTTTGTCAAATTTCCCGCTTCTTTATTCCTTTGACACCGCTTGTATCTGATTAAACATACATGTTTACGTTGTTTTTATTAGCAGTAAATATTGAAGCCCCGAAAATCACAATTTCTTCCTGTGACTCGCTATGTTATTTATTTTTCAGATAACATGAAGCTGATGAATGCGTGATGAGCCGTCGGCGAAAGTTATTTTTCTTGGCAAAGAAAGTAACTAGGTTTGCGCAATTCGGTAAAGTTATTATTTTATCAGGCCACCCTTTTGATATATTTATTTTTTGTCCTGTAGCTTGTATTAGATTTTTTTATATTATTCTCTTGAACAACAACGTCACAAATCTTTGTTGCTAAATATGTTTGATTTATTTCTTTGAAAAACTAATTTGGGAAAAGTTTTTTACCTCTTTCGGAAACATTGTTGTAGTTTATGCTAACGAATGGGTTCAACCTTGTATTTTTTATCAGCAACTCATCTATAACTAATTGTTATTGAAGTATTCGAGTAAAATACTGGCCGCTAATAAATTGAGAGAGAAAATAAAAAATAATTGTTTTTTTTTAGACGAAATGTTGTAACTAAGCGGTATATCTTAATAATACGTCACTACGCCATTAGTTCAATTGCTATCATCATCGAATTGAAAGGCGCATACTGTAAATGATAAATATAGGTACTTGTTTCATCTGATTTTTTGAGATACTATATGATATCCACACGCACCTTAATGCAATTTGCGGTAATGCAGCGACTCAGCGTGCTCACGGACCGAATAGTCTAAACGGCTCGCCTCAGTTCTGTCAGTCGCAGTTTATTTCATACTCTTAAATTACTTGTAACTCATTTTGTAATATAAAATTCATAGCTAAACTAATTTTTTGGTATTTTGAACACGACAAACTATGGGTGTAACATTAAAATCTAATATTTGTAAAGGAATCAAACGAAAATGTCGTAATGAATTAAAAGATTCTAATTCAGTTTTGTTTAAGGTGACTCGATGGAACCACTGAGTTTAAAACTACGATTCTATAACTTCGTAATTTTAAAATGACTACTAAATTATTAATACAGGATAGCAATACATTTTTTCGTTAAAATAACTCGTAATAAGTATAATACAAAGTATAAATATATCTCCTCAAAGTGAGGAGCTTCGTATTACATTTCAAAATTACACTTGCCTGTTAAATTATTACGTATCGTGTACACATTAGCGTGTGATATAAAGTGTTCAGAAGCTAACATTTTCATTTCGTCTCAAGATTGGACGCCTCCTACGTTCGTGGCGTAACTTTGAACAGCATAAGAATTTTATTACTTTGACTGCTACTAATCTTGTCTTGCCAGTGTAATTTGAAAACAATTTTTATATTACTCTGAAGTGTGTATCGGTTGTGAACTATTTCATCTTATACCATTACACAAGTAATCTTTATAAGTATATATTTAATAGAATATCTAATAGATAAAAGATCTTAGAAACCGTCCTTATGATATTGATGAAAATTTAAGTTAGGTTGTTCTTGGGTCAAGAAATTGATCATCAAAATTATATTTTCAGAATAACTTTTTTATATAATTTTGGAATATGTAACGAATGTCATGTCTTTCTTAGAGTACGTATAATATAAACAGGTTTAATAGGTTTACATTTTTTACCTTGACACCAGTAAGGGAGATATTGCACGTCCATTTCAATAATATAACAAAGTTCATATAGCGCCCATAGCAGCTTACGGTCCTGAGTGATCGACTGACTTAAGCAATAGCAGACGCAGTCAGTAATTGGATGAAATTGCTAAATGGCAAAATTTCTCGAGCGCTTCCTTTCTTCGAAGGACATGTATAGCTATAGAACCCGGTTATTATCTTTAGAAATCCATCGATAAGACATGTTAGAGGAATACTTCGGGACTAATAACGAATGGTAGTAAAGATATACCTCGTCAGTTCAAAGCCCTAAATTTATTTTTTATTAAAGCCATAATCTTAGGGCCCTATAGAAAGTCATTAATAAAGAAGACAATAATGATTAGAATTGGATATGCACGTTTCACCGTATATTGTAACTTAGATAACAATTTAAATTCTAGACGTAACCACCTTCAAATTAGAACACTGAATAAAGTTTGCCACAGCACGATTTCCAATAAGTAAAAAATAACCGAGGTTTTATTACGAGGATATTTCTAAGAGCATTAATATCATGTATCACTTCTACCCGGTTTGAACTGGTTCGAACCGGTTACAAAAACAAGGTACGACAATATCATTAGTCATTCCTAATTATTCAATGAACTAAGTACATACCAGCCGGACATTTCACTTTGATTCGGTGAAGTCCAGACTTTATTTATGTGGAGGGCATTTTTCCACAAAAGCACGCGAGGTCAGCTTAAGAGGGAGGAAACGGCTTTGGCCTAATCCGCTGACTTTTATTTATTCAGTGAATTAATCTCAGCGCCCGAGGGTGGGGACTGGCCCTTATTTCCTGTCGCCTTACCGTTGCTGTTCTACTGTTAAAGATTTAGCGTTAGGCGATCATTAATTAATTATTTAATACTGTATATATCTACTATGGTATTCAGATAATCCGGTAAGCCAAACGAAGGGTCTCTAATTCGATTCTTGAAACTGTCGTTAATGTTACAGATAAAATATTTAATCTTGTATCTTATTTATAAGATTAAGTATTATTTTACCAAGAAACTTGCTGGCTAGCTATTTCATTCCTGGTTGAATTTACCACCAAAAATCTCGTCATGTTTGGCTGGGGATTTATGAACCAAAGCCTCTTTCTTTATTTCTTCTTCTATCTTCTTTCTTAACCAGCAACCCATCGGTGATGTAATTGGTATGGCAGACGTCCACATTTGGCTGGTGGTGGTAGCCACTCACCATCAGAAGAATTGCCAGTTCGTTTGTTGGTTATTTACACAAAAAATATGTATTGCTTGTGATAAAGACGCTTAAACGCATAAAATATGTTTTTTGGACCACTATGACACGCGATTTTAGTCGTTACCGAGTATATTTTTCAAGCATTTGGATAACGATTGTCATTATGATGTTACTAGTGAATAATGTGTTTCTTTTCATTTATTAAAATATTATGTTAAGTTTATTATAGATAAAGTAAATTAGTAACAAATTAAACATATTCAATGTTGGTAGCATTGCCGACTTCGGTTTAAAGAATTTTATTTCTAATAAGACACATAAACAATACAGTGTCATTTAAAAATGAGAAACTTCATGTGGTGAGGTATGGATATATTTGGCAAAGTGGAAATGTGTGTGTGTGCGCTCGTGTGTGTGTGAGCGCGTGTATGTACGTACGTGCGCTTGTATTTATTGTTTTCTCTGAAACGTCAATCTTTATACAAAATTCAATTATTAACGAGCTTTATTGTTTTAGATAAAATTACTTTATAAAGATGTAATAATACATTTAAAATAAACATTCTGAAGATTTTTTATTCGTGCTATGGTTTACTCGTGAGAAATAAGGCAAATACTTTACATCGATACCAACGTTTCTTGGTGATAAAAGTCGAGCTTTCTTGACACGCGGGAATTTATAGTCGTCGCACCTCTATTTAACTAGCGTGAGGACAAACTTTATTGTTAGGTGTAATTCAATACAACGGATATATCAACAAATTTTAGTCTCTGAAGCAAGTTCAATCAATGCGGTTTGTTTAACTATAGATATAGTGGATCGTATTCATTAATGTCATTTACTCATAATTAACGTAGGCTATAATTGTATTATAGGCCAACACTTGGATGCCTTGTGAAGCCATGGATACTATGGACATTATATGGCCGCTTAGAATCAAGTGAAGCGTCAGCTCTTTTGTCCAGTATTCACATAAAGAAACCTCAAATCAAACTGCAGTTGTGACGAACCACATAGCGCAGTGGTTACCATACCGGGAAACTATCAAAAGACTTTTGAGTTCGATTTCCAGTGAGGCAGAACTTTGAATAATGGCTTATATTTGGATTTTTGATGTGGGAGTGTGTACTCTTATCTTTGTATCTTTTCCATGGCATCCACTATACACGAAACGCTAGTTTAGGGCTATGATTGTGACCGTTATTTATTAATTATTATACAGTTATTTACATACATGACAATTCCTAATTCTTTGACAAAAATGAACTAAAAATTATTAATATAAAGTATTTTTTTCTACCCTGTCATAGTCAAAACTTCGAAGATATCAACATCGTGGGCTAACTACTTTGTATGTTTCTCTGAAACGGATTGTAAACGAAATGAATTGTTGACCGTTGATATATTTATTATCACGGCGTTTAAAACAAGAATCGAACTGCGCTATTCTTGAAAACGGAACTTTTATAGATCTTCATTTATTCCTGTCTTCCTTTGATCGTGTGTGGTCGTCTATATGGATTTTAGGGAAGTTAACAAGCACTGTAAAAATAAATTAATGCAATTTATTACTAATAAAATCTATTTATTGTCTTACATTATTTTTATGAAAGGAAATATTAGTTTTTTATAAATGACCCAATCACTTATAAACACGTCTGCTTGTAGGATTTATAATTCCGCATACATTCTTAGGGGAGGCCTATTTCCAGCAGTGGACCTTTAAAGGCTGTTAGATAGATAGATACATTCTAATTGTACTACAAATGTCATTTACTTAATCATTATAATTATTACAAATTACGGAGTAAACTTGCTATGTCTGTCTTTTGTACTTATAATATATTTGTAGTGCCTTTAGACTACATTTATTTTAAAATGAAATACTTGGTCAAGTACAGGATAGTAATGGATAATATGTGATGAATACAGTATTATAGATTTTGAGATAGTAAAAACAAACATTTCCTTATCTGTCTGATATATCTTGCACTTCATTTATTTTCTATGTTTAATTTATATTCGGAACCGTTGTGGTAGCAAAAATTACGTTTAATTTGAATTCGATTCATCGAAATGCATACAGTATGATTCGATTACACTCAGTAAACAAAAATCGATCTGACATCCTCAGAACTTGGCTAACCATATCTCAAGAATTGTCCTGAGTTTTTAAGATTTTTAGATGTTCCGAGGCACCTTGGCGTGTCGCGCATGGGAGGAAGTAGCGAAATGTCGCCGCCACGCTTAGCTCGGCGTGAAGCTGCGATACGTCACCGCCCGCGCCACGCCAAGCTCGGCGTGAATTGAACAGGTCTGCTGCGAGACATGACATTAGCGCTACGCTGGCGTCCTACTCACCCGTTGTATAATAATTGAAATTAAGTTTATATTGTTTTTGAAAAACTAAAAAATAATTAAATATAAACATTATTGATGTCATTTATTTCTTTTGCAATATTTCAAGACTTTTCTATTGACATCAAATCCATTGCCAGGACTCAAATGTGTCATCTGGTTACTGTACCCAAGACCCAATTAATTGAATAACAACATCTGTCATTGACCTAGACCCAGTCGAGCATGCGAGTCCGCCTTGATTAAATAATGCGTTTACGATGATTGGCTAGATTGATCCGAATGATCTTTACACTCTGTAGAGCAAATTGAATAAATGCCTAGTAGCAGGTTATGTATTCTAAACTCAATTTATATACAATAAATAATGTATATATATGGAAATTTAAAGTGAAGAACGAGAAGTTACATTATAATTTTATATTAATTAAATTAAATATTATGAAGATTCAGTATACGCGAAATAGTTGTTTGGGAAGGATAATATACGAGTTAGTGTAGAAGTTTTCTCATAAGTTTATTCCAATTAATGTTCCGACTGAGCTTACGCAACTTTATAGAATTATAAAAGATAAATACAAAATAATGAAATCGGATAAATACGAAATTAAAACTAAAAAACTAATAAATACCCTATACCGCTTTAATTATGGAAGGCGAGTTGAAATCAGTCACAACAAAATATGATGTGATAAGTAAACGAATAATATTTGACTTAGAACACATTCTTATATTTTAAGAAGAGACTCGAACTGAGAGTCAGAGCTTAGAGCCTGGTATCGAAATTCGGTACATTACTAAAAACCAGAGAAAGTTATATACACATAGTACATTATGCCATCACTAGGCTGCCAGGTAACTATGACACAAGCTTCTAATTTCGTCTACTTAACAGGCATATTCGGTAGGATAAGAATCCAATAGCATATTTATTTAATCAGTTTCAAGAACAATACAATGAAAACAAAACCATATCTTGATAACCTTTAAAGACTATAATTATTAAAACAAAATTTACGTCTTAAATTTTAAACATTATGATAACATGGTCAGTACTTTACCGATTAATGTACGAACGACCCTACTCAACGTTTCCTTTAAACTTGTACCACGATGTTTCGGAACGAGTGTCCGTCCAATTATACGAGTGCCAGAGCGCATTCAATTATCAAAATACAAAGGTGTCCGCTTTGGCAAAGAATAGTTATTGTACACAGTAATTCAATTTAATAGAATATTATACTTGATTTTTCTATAACACGCGGCTAGTCGCCGACTGTGACCACAGTCCATATTAGATCGAAATATTGTCTTAAAATAACATGAAAAGTACACATAGTATAATATACAATACATACATATTTATTCGACATCTTAAGTTTTATTACCAAAACATTAAGCCGCACTCTATTTGTTTTGTATGCATTAAACTCCGCTCTATTTGACTCCCAATTACTCCCATTTTTTCCTTTCCTTATTGAAATTCAATGACGCATTCAGTTTAAATCTTCGCAAAAACAACTATACTTATCTACAATATATCTCCTCAGTCAATCTGGAACTTTCGAGGTGACAACCGCCGCCAAGTGTCACTGTTTGACCTTTTTGAACTTCTATCACGTAATAGTTATATAACCACTACTTTGGTTTCTCTAAGTAGAATTATTTGTACCCGAGCCCGAACAGGAAGCATTTGGCTTTGTTCTAATGTCACGCATCGGTATCAAAGTGTATATAAAAACAAATGACGGTCGCTGACGCAATTAGAGAAACAAATTCTTGGGGCCACGAATATTGACTGCTGGGCCTACTTAATCGTCATCGTTAAAAGCATTCCCCTCTTTCATGTCATATTAACGGTTGGACCTTTTATATTTAAGTAATGAAGGCTACTGTAGGCTTGTAGTAAATTAATTACGAAATATTTATTAAACTGGTTTCTTTCAATACTCGAATATTGATGTATGTGTAATAACGATTTAAATTATGGTATATATTGACTTACTTTGTTTATATTAGAAATTTAATTAATTAATATATCCAGAAATATGTATCTTAAAGAAACATATGTTAGCATATTAAAAATATTCTCAAAAGTTAGAAATTTCATATTGCTTTGTTAATATGCTGTCCAGGAGGGTATTATTGACCGATAACTCAGACTCGGAAACCTATATCAGACCGAGATCTCTCAAGGAAGATCTTATTTATAAACCCTACAGCTATTAAGATCATAACTATAGTGAGAGCAATTAAAGAAGTTTTAATACCATTACGTTTTCATTTGGCCTAATTTAACAGTTAAAACATAGAATAGTCGTGGTGATATTCTGCTTCACGCCATTTATATTCCAAAATTTACTTTAATACACAAAAAATCTATAATTAAACTAAATTGTACACTTTGCAACTATATGATAGTTTACTGAAATAAAATAAAGATGACATTAAAAATAACAGAAATCACCGTTTTACATGGCACAGACTGAGATTTAACAAAAATATTCTTGACAAATGAATATTTCATGTTTTATTCCCCAGGAAAAAGACTTTTCGCTAAAAGAAAGGCTTTCAATGATTAATGTAAAGGCACGCTGAAATCTATTGTTTCAGTTAAGAGTCCATACTAAATTTGCATATCAAAGCGTCTCAGGGAATGTCTAATAGAAGTTTTTGCATTCGTAACGAACCACGAGAATCAATAGGAATTAAATGAAGCGTGTTTGAGCTACTCACAGAATCACTTTTTTCAACTTACCCACTTCAAATTTGGCAACCGAATTAATGTTTTTTCTTCCCTCCGTTTGATTGCTTAATTAGAGTTCTTTACTTAAACTGCGATCTTAATTTACATTTAGGTTCGCAGTGAAGATATTGAGAATTTTATTTTATAGTCTGACTTTCGTATCGCGGTTTATTCTGACTGTAACTTAAGTTATGTGTGTGTGTAATTTAATGTAAACAAATATGTGTCTTTGCTGGACATCTATAAATAAGACACGAAACACCCATGACCCGACAACATATTTATCTGTCACATGTCAACTGGGCCGGGAATATAACCCGAGAACTTACAGCAGACAGGGTTACTACTAACTAGGCTGCAGGGTGGTCACACTTAATCTTATGGATTGAATTCAATCGTATATTAAAGTTATATTAGCTTACGTAACGTTAGCTTTAGTACTTGAAACATCTGTTTTGCGGGACCTCAGTTGGAGATTCTAGAATGATCTTATGCTTTTTTCATTTCACAGAAAATATTGTGTAATAATACCGATGTTCCATGGTACTAGGGGAATTTATATTTCCTTTTCGCTAGAAACGCTCATAGTTATTGTTAAAATGAATGTATGTAATTTGTGTTCATGCAATGATAACGTTATCGACCCTAACAAGAAACATGGCTAGGCATTTAGACTTGAATGCCATTTAGTATTCCAGACAGAAAGCTCTGGTTACCGGCCGAACAATACCGATAAATCATTAAAACAATTCGGTTTCAATTACGAAGTAGGTCATTTGGCGGAGATGAATTTTGTTTATTGCTGTAACATTTTTAAAATACGCTTCTGTAGCCAACTTAAATTTCATAAACACTGGATTATTCAATTTTGTACACCACTTGTGCGTGGATGATGGCCAATAAAACCTATTTTATAGCGTTTTTATTATGATGCATACATATTGAGGACGTCATAATGGGTGCGGTATGCGAAAACTGTACTTGGATGGTAAATGTACTCGGTAAAATATTAAACTGTACATTTTTAAATAGCGAGGTTAAAGTAAATAATTTAGTACTCCATCTCCGCGGCACGCACTTGACCGAAAACAGAGCTTTTAAATTTTTAAAGTTCTCAATATTTTGGGAACAAGTTAAAAGTTTGCAGCCAGCATTCAGCAGCTTTTTTGTAATACTTAACATCGTTTTTTATGTAAGCGCATGTGAACTAGTAACTGGTATACATGAAGTGAATAAACTCAGTGCTCTATGTATTTGTTTGACTTATTTTAAACAGAACATTGGCTTTTTATGTACTCGTACTCAAAACACACAGTCAAAGTGAAAACATTAAACGCTAATGATTCATTATATTAAGCCCACGTGTGAAAAATTAACAGCAATAAAAAGGTTGTCGATTCCTTTCTATCATTGGTTACTAGGCAACGCTATGTTAACAAAAAATTAAACACTTTCTTTCATTTTGCTGATATACATATCATAATAGATTTACCCACAAAAATTAGATGTTTTTTCACGGTGACTAGTTGCATATAGCACCGTCCATCCTTCCAACTTTATCCAAACCAAAAATCATATCATACGCACGCTCTTTTGAGCCACGAACAGACCAAACATACAAACAATTAAACAAACAAAGAAACACTATCGCATTTATAATAATAACATAGATATTCATGATTAGAATCAAGTAATTAGTACATTAAAACCTTTTCGTTCAATACGTACATATGTACAAGGGTATAATAGAACAGACAATAACGCAATTGACCTTGTAATGGATACTTTCTATGTCTATTATGTTATGGAATCCCTATAAAATTAATCCTATAATGCCCGTCTATAGGTTTCACACGATGACTCGTCAATCGTTAGCCAACTTCGAACGCGGGTGTTTGATTGGTGACAGCTACTGTCAGTTAGAGGGCAAGTCGACGTCGATCCCAGCAGCTAAATAGTATTAACCAAGCCTACACGCAGTAGATCTTTCGATATTCGAGTTGTCAATATTATAGAAGGTTACAAAAAGCCTGGTCTAAAAATGTTTGAAATAATTTTATCATAACCATCCGATGTATACCAATGGTCGTAGCTAAGAAACACGCGTAATTAGTGTACTTACTAAACTGATAGTTACATCTGGGCTAGCGCGCTAATTAACGCGTTACGCAGATGTGGAACATTAGGATCAGTTATGAGTACCTACTTCAACTTAACTAATTATAATAAATCTTACTAATATAATATTGTTACGAGCCTATTATTTTACAATCTTCACCAAATCGTCCATTCAAGATACTACGAATTTCAAAGCACGTTAGATTCAATAGTCGTAAGAAAGCAGGTCCTAAGGAGCTGAGTGTTTCCACGTGCAATATTTATCGCGTTACATTATTAACCGCGTATCGGCCATAGATGGCTATCTGTACAATACACGCCGGGGCAGGTTGCACGCGCTTTCCAGTTATATCGAGATATGGATCGTGTTGACTTTCTTTCCAATGCTTGCCCCGGCACGGGATTCATACCGCGAACATAAGTAGTTCTTCATGGGGATGCTTCTCTACGGTCTTTGTATACAAAATCGTCGTCAATTCTACCTCAAATCAACTTATAGAATCGCATCGTAATATGAGCTTTAATTCGGGTTCCTTAGGGTATTTTTTTAAATATTTACTCGGAAAAGGTATACGTTGTAGACCACACATGTTCCATAAGTTGTATAACTATAGCTAAGTTTGATTTTCCTACAAATTACGTCATGTGTTTCTGACGCACCAAATACTTAAGGAATATTGAAATATTGTTTAATATAGCCTATTTATCTATTTTATGATATACAATACAGAAATGTTTAATAAAAACATTTTAATTTTACATATAAAACTACCAGTAACTTTTTATATTTACGATGAATATTCAACGTGAGAAACACTAGAAGTACTAATTAAGTACAGGAAATTACTTTGTAAACAATTTATGTCATTCATTTGAAATTTACTAAAATGAAATAATCAGTATCGATTAAAAAAATATAATATCTTTTTTAATTATTTGATACTAATTTAGGATATTAAAACCGCATAATGGAAACAAAATCTAACGAACTTAGTGTGCTCATAACTCTTTTGTGTTAGCAATTATTTTTAAAAATATTGATTTCATCTTTTAGTAAAAGGTATTGTATTCCCATACAGTTTCAGACCGAACTTTAATGTTATTTGCTTTGTAGTACAGAAATTGAAATCAAAGGGAATTAATGTACGAGTTGAAACAACTAAGCAAAGTATTTGAGTAAATTATTTATAATGGAATTCAAAGTCTGTATAAAGTTTGTTGAATGAAATAGACGAAATAAAATTTACACAAAGAAATATTTAAAACATGTTTTGTTCTCAATCCATACTAATATTATAAATATGAAAGTTTGTTTGTTTGTTTCTCGTTCTATCACGGCGCTACGGGGTGTCATTATTATATGATTTTTAGCGTGGAGATAATTGGGAGGAAGCAGAGTACCATGCACTATATACTACATAATATATACTTTTTACCACGAAAAACCATCTCTTTTTTAAGCGTTTAAGCCGAGTTATTGTTTAAGCCGAATTAAATAAAGTGGCTGGAACAAAGCATTGATTAGCTACCAATGGTAGAAAAGAATCAACAACCTTTTTATTGCTGTTCTTTTACCAAGCTGTGGCAGCCGCAGGTAATATCTAGTATTCCATAATTTAAGCGTCTTTTGTTTTGTAATTGATTTCCAAAAAAGAAGTTCTATATTCAACTCGCATGTACTTATGTGTAAAAATGTATGTATTGACAAATGTATAACACATTATTTGACTCATCAATGGTCAGTGGTTGACTGGTTTGGTTTGGTTTTGCAATATAAATTGTAAATTGTACACATTAATTAATGAAACATATTACGTATGTATTCATGTACATAACAGGTACGTATTAATTTCACTCAATAATACCCCTATCGATTCCACTGCTGGTCTCTCTTTCAGGAGTGTAGGCCAAAGTCTACCAAACTGAACAGGTGAAAGTTACTTCGCTCATGTCATCTTAAGAACATCGTAGAAAACTCAAAGTTGTATAGGTTTTGTCAACGATTTAGTTGAAAAAATTTATGTGGAGATATTTTTTTAATGCGGTCAATTTGAAAATTAGAATTGTGTACTGAATTTGTATCGCGATCCTTATTTAAGACTAACGTTCTAACTAAGAGATTATATTATCAATTTTCACGCAGGATTTATTAACAACGTTACACACTCATAACCCCCTACTAGGATTCCGTGTGTCGCGGATGTCTTGGACAACGCACAGAACTAAGAACACACACTCAAATTGAGAACAAATTTTTAAACTCATAATTTATATTTTTACTTCGCTCGGCATCGAACCCAAAACCTTTTGAACAACTGTCTTATATAGTAACCATCGTTATCTGTAAAGTTATATTACTGTTTATACCAAAACATTTCTAAGTAATACATTTTTTTTTCTCACAGAAGTATAAAGTTGCGTTAAATCTATTAAAATTTGAATCTTACCACAGATAAAGATGCACGACTATGTAAAAAGATATCCCGTAATTTAGTAACGTAATCCTTCTTTCGCATCTCTTATTGCTATTGAATTTTCAATCGGTCTGTGACTGATTGAAACGAGCTCTCGGGGACTCAATTGATTTCGAAGCGGACCCTAAGCAAGAAACGATTAATAAATTCAACAACATTCGATACAAAAAAAGGAAACTACCACGCTATGTAGGGTTCCGTATTTAAACGACTGCATTTTATTTTTATAGAAATAACGAATGAATAATCCAACAATGTTGAAAATGTTGCATGGAACGTGGGCAAAATTAAACAAAATACGTTATCGTGAGTACCTGATGCTAAGTAGTAACCGTTACCAATGGACATCAGAAACACAAAGACACCACCGATACATTGTCAATCAAGAAATAAAAGAATAGACAAATAGATGTAAAATATATGTGTATCACATACAAAAGTGTGGCCCTATTGCTGCTTTTATTTTTAGTTGGCGTGTACCAAAGTGGTAACTTATCGCTGAAAGAAGTTATTTTCAAGGGATAGGCTCAAGGGACTGTCCAATAAATTGAACGATAAATTTTGTTACTCAAACTTTTACCTTGAATTAGACTGTCAATTTAGGTATCCTTGTATATGAATCTCGTAGGAGTATTCGTTAATTTTGAAACCATTTCTAAAATACTTTCAATTATATCCCTAGAAACCATTGTTAGGAGACCTACACACTTATGAGTTCTCCATACTCGTCTCAAAGGTATTTCACGTCTGCTAATCTTCGTTAGGCCAGTACGACGGTTCATCGACTTGTTCACTCTTATTGTCACAACAGGCATGAGTCAAAGTGGAAATTATGAGTTATCATGATAACATAGTAATTAGTATTGAAGTTTTTACGCCTGCCAACGATATGGTGATATTAAAGGTTTGATAAAAACTTGCAGAACCACAAAACCCATTGGATTTTCCATTTGCAGAGTTGACACAAATAATATTAAAGATTTACTCGGTCTCAATGGATATGCTATGTTTTTAATTTATTATTCCTTTTAATTTCTTTTCCTTTAAAGTCAGCTTTAACGTTGACCTATTTTACTTTGTTGCAACTTTAAATCTCATATTTCACATTGACTGATTTGTGTACACTCGAAATTATGTCAACTTTTTTAACGGATACCCATTAATTTCGGTGTAAATTGTATAAGTATCTGAAACTATTCTAGTAATTATTTAGTCCTATCATTATGAAAAGACTAAGTAATGTAACAGAATCCATACAAAAACACTATGAATATTCATCCGGTATTGATACATATAACAATGAAAATGATGAAAATTACGAAGCCTAATATGAACTGTATCAAATATACATAATATTTATAATCAGCTATACAATACGATCTACATATATTATAGGCATAAATCCATAGTCTTTGTCTATGTTCTGGATGACTTGATGTCTTTCCTGTTCTGTAAATACATTTTCTAACTTTCAATTTTATTGTTGTTAGTTAGCTTGTATGTATGTTTGTATGTGCCAAATTATGTAAGCTAAATTAGAACTATTCTCTTTTTATCCTACTTATTTGCAATGTTACACATTGTTTAAGCTATTAACATTACATTTTAATTATAAGTACGACTATTAAGTCGTCATTTTAGTATTAACTAAACTTAGGGTTGGCTTTAGGCAAAGGAATTCCTCAACTGTGAATAACTACGCTTATACTTATATAAAGTACACTTATACTATTTTTTACACTTTATAGTGTAAAACTTTTTAAGTTTTTAAAACGAATATTTTTTCCATATGTCATCATATTAGACAGTGAGCTAGTTTACCATAGTATACAGCCATTCGCCATGCAAAAATATAACCTAAGTATTATCTATTAAAGTATAATTACATACCCCGAGCATTACTGGTAAGCGAACTAACGCATGCTTCGAGACCTATTAAGTATTTTGTGTTGCTAATATTGACCGGATGGCCTTATCCCATAGCGTGTGCGACATCTACAGTAATGTAAGCCCGGAATTACCATGAACAACGGTACTAGTTCGTTCAGAGCGAGACTGTATTGAGGGGTGCCCGAAAATAAATGTATAAATGACTGGAAGTGATTGGTAAAATGTCTTTTTACAGCAGGAACTACAGAATATCCGTTTTGTAAAATAAATATTGGTCGCTGTTGTAGAAACTTATTTCGAATACTTTTTAATGCATTTGATTAGATGTTTTTATTAAACGGTTGTTATCAATAATGGAGATAGCATTGTCCAAACATGACAATTATATTTATAATAAAAGATTTTTTATTTTGAACTAACTGACCTCAGTAGAAATATTAAAATTATTAGGCTGCAATAATCCACCCTAAATGTTGATGGTTTCTACAAAAACTTATTTGAATCACCAATAAAGTAATGAAGTTTATAAATCTTTATACTACTTTATATCCTTAGACCTGTTTGTTGTTGTTTCAATGAAATGAAAATTCATAGAACGGGAACTAACTTTAAGATTAATGATATAATTATAATAAAAAAGAGGATTTTTGACAACAATATTTTCACTTTACCAAGGCAGTTTTTAATGGTTTCCGTGAAATTATTGCACGTTACAAATGACTATTGCGGTTTCAAACATTATTATTCTAAGGATAAAGTTAAGGAAAAAATAATAAATAATATTCTTCTTGCACGTGAAAATATTTGGGTAATTTTAAAATTCTTTTTAAACTATCACCGCAGGTATCAATAGAACCAAAGTACATAACAATATATAATTCATATGATTGGTACTCATAACATTTTTGAAAATTCATTAAAATAATATTATAGTCAGTAAAGAGAGGATTTGTGTAATACATTAAATAACACATCAGTAAATATTTTTTTATCAATTAAATTAATTTACGATCATAGAGCACTTCCAGAAAGTACTGAAATTCTGTCATTGTAATTGTGGTGGCATCGCCTCGAGACTTGTCCCAACGCCGTAATTACGAATGTACACCCTAGCACCGCAAATAGAAACAAAACCGCACGCACACATTCGCATATGTAAATAGAGGGGATCACGGTCGAATTGCGGAATGTTTAAGCACATCTCGTGCATAAAAAAAAGCTAAAATAGACTCATTGTGACACGGACTCTAAATTGGATAAAAGAAATTCTTGTTAATAATCATTAACTTTCTGAAAGTTGCAACTAATGGCATAAAATTGGGTTGTGTTTGACCTTACGAACCTTAACCTGATGCAGCAGACCATATTAAAACTTGTTACCATTGCTTCGTCAGACTTACAATACGATACCCCATGAACAGAGTACTTTAACTTGGGTTTGAGGATAAATCAAGGCACTTAAATCTTTAAGTAAGGCTATATTTCTATTTAATTTTAAATACAAAGGTATTTCCAATGAAATGGAAAATGAACAACTAGTGTTCTTCAATGGCTACTTGATATCAAATACCATCACATATATCGCAGGCTCGTTTGCAAGCTTGCAACCTGCCAATTTGCACTTGGGCATCGTCGCGGACTAATATATCACCAGTACCAGTTATATAATGAGAAGATCCGAGCCCAACAGTGGGGCAGTAATGATTGTAATGATGAGAGTATTAGTTATCGTTGGAATCTATAAATAAATAAAAAACAAACAAAGGTTTGAGCATGACTAAACATCCAAATAAGGGTTTTTGAAAGAAATTAATCCATTATCCCCCCTTATCAATATCCTCGATTTGACCTAAGAATCTCCGTGACACACAAACGCTCTTAGTCCGGTATTTAAAAAGCCTTATTCATTATACTTTCAACATTAAGACAGGGAACTCTCGGCACGCACTGTTTGGCTAACGGTAGCGGAGGCGAGTGGTCGAGGAATCCGTAATCAGTGCCCCGATGTACATATACTATAGGTACGATACTTCGGTTTCATAGACAAGCGTTTTGGATCTATAACTATACGTTGGATACTAAAGAATAAAAAATAACAAATGAAATAAGATTGTTTATATTTTGCAGAATTCACCTCGTATTTTGCCTGCGGATTTGAGTAATCGTACTCTGTGTTTTATGTTTTGCTTCTTGGTCGGGAGAATATCTGCGTTTACTTTGGTATAGGTGATGTCTATGGACGAGATATAGTGTACCAAAGAACCGATATAAATACTGGGTATGCGGCCAAAGAACTACCATAAACAACAACTAAATACCCTTTATTGTACACAAAAATATTAAAGGGATACATTATTATATTATTAAGGAACTCAATACAATAATAATTTAATTTAATTTTAATTAATCTAGAAACATCAATATTTCAATAATTTTCTTTAAGATACTACCTAATTAAAAACCAATCCAATGGCACCAAATATGTATTATTAAAAATATCTGTAGATAATTTTGAACTAGTCATACCTGAACTAGGAAACCGCTCGTTTGCAGTCGTCGGTCCCTTTTAATATTTAACAAGGGACAGCAAATTATTTATTCATACTATAGGCACAACAAACAGACCACAGATTTGTAAACTAACCGCCGCAAACTAAACAAAATATCCAATGAACCGGTAATAATTTGTATGGCTTTATTAATAAATCTAGGAGAATCTAGGAGAACGTTTTGGTTTTGTTGTGAGAAATGTAATCCTTATATTCACTGCTACTAATATTTTACCATACTTAGTAAGTCCTGTTTGCATAATTACTCAGTTTAAATTAATTATATTCCTATGTTTCCATTAATATCCAGTTATCCCAATTCTATGAATTACACGTCTGTAGTTACTATAGTTCTTCTGCATCCAAACGCCTTGACGCGTTAAAAGCTTAACTGATTTAAACGAGTTTGAAACTTGTTTTAACATTTCTTTAATAATTGACCTTATTAATTACCCTACCTAATTAATTAATTATATAATTCAATTAACTTATTAACAAATTAGCGCTCTAAATGCTTTGTCACACCTGAGCATTGTTATATTAATGCGTTCATTAACGTGCGAACTTCTTTCGAATACTTTGAAAGATATTACGGAGAACTTTTAGGTACACGAGTTTCCTCATGTTTTCCTTTGTCGAAGCTATAACATGTGTTCTTTGTTAATATTATAAGTAGAGAAAGAGCGAATTTAGTTATTATGTATCTAAATATGTTTATTACGATAAGTTATTAAAATTATGCTTACACCAGGTTTATTATTTCAATTAATACCTTAGGAGTTATTATAAAATAATATATTTCGTGCAGTACAAGTACGTACTAATTATGGTAGCGCTTATCGACATCATACCGGTGGCAAGAAGGTCGTTGATCAACCCAGTGGAAAGCGAGGGCGGTCACTAATAATTTATATAAAATACTAGCACATATATAAAATACTCGCTCCGCATGTGTACTATTAAGATAAAAAAAAATGCGTTTATCACTCAGTAATAATATAGCATTATATATACAAACTTACAGACAGTTCCTTTTTACTATGGAAAGATTCAGATACATAACGTA
>DWPA01001094.1:0-20073 GCA_018251375.1 Calpodes ethlius
CTCTTACCCCCGCAGTAGGATTCCCTGTGTCGCTGCGGCATGGACAACACAAATAACACGTCACTAACACCCATGACACGAGAACAAATATTTATCTGTCACATAAAGATCTGCCCGGCCGGGACTCGAACCCAGGACCCCTCGCTTCGCAGGCAAGGTGATTACCAACTAGTCTATGGAGCCGTCAATAAATAACTATATAATCTGTATAAAATATCACACACCTGTGTCATTGCTGTCCGGAACGTTCCACTCTTCAGTGAGCATGGTGAAGATGGCTTCCTTATAGTTACCGTAGCCGTCGCACTCTATATCGGAGCCGGTGCGACACTTCTCGCGAGCGCAGTCTGCGAAATAGATGTCGATGAAAAAGAGTTATGATACTGGTAGACTTGGACCATAGTGAAAGTCATATGATAAACAGTGTGATAAAATTTGTTTGTGGCCAGTATTTTTTAATACAAGATAGTGTTTTAATAAAAATGTTACCAAATTTCTTTTATTTCAAAATTCCTGCCAGAATAGAGAGTGTTTAGGTGCTGGATAAACTTATTTTTTTATTAGTAATTGGACGTCGATATGCAAAATGAATCCAACCCACAAAAACCGTTTTTTTTTTATTTATACCACAAATGGCATCTCCACATCAGCTTGTGTATATGCAAAAAATATTCAAGCTGCATGATACGTTTTTCCTAATGAAATTTAAAATCAAGCTATAGTTTCGTTATTTTAATATAACAATTTTACTAAAACGCCTATTTTCTCAAAAGCTAGTTTTTATGGTTGAATCTATTTTGCATAATTACGTCCAAGTATGGCTTGACTACAATTTCATCTGATTGTAAATGGCGATGAAGTATTATGTAGTAAAACACACAACTTAGTAAAAACCTTCTCAATCTTGTCTGGTAGACACCAAGTTAAAACGCGAACGGCAAAACCGACGCGAGCAATTTATTTCAATCCTTCGCATGTTATGCGAATATCGCAATAAATGACGAATTCGCCATATTTCATGATTTTCAACTTAATTCACAGTATACTTAGCAAATTTTATTATATAACCTATACTTATATTTATTTTGTACACCAATATTTCTACCTCCCTCCATAAATCGATTTGCCATAGTTATTACTTTCCGTTTCTATGGTAAATATGGTATATAATACGCTACGATAATTTTGAACACCGAGGCACAGCGAAGCGTGACCGGATTTAGAGTATAATTTACAGTATAATAATAGACAGAACTAGTTATAATATTGATTATACTGTGTCCAACACAACCTGGATATACCGTGGATTGCCAGCTTTAGTGCGTTTAAAAATATATCTCTAACAACATCTTTCATCGCATCAAGTAATGTTTTTTTTTTTTTTACATAAAATAAGTCAGTGCTTGACTACTATCCCACCTGATGGTAAGTGGCGAGGTAGTCTATGATGTGCGCACTAACTTATAAAGAGCCTATTCACTCTCCTTTTGAAGACTCCCACATTATACTCAGGAGGGAATTCGGCACAGCATTAATCAACTAATAAACGAACGCCGGTAAAATCGTAGGTATAGCTAATTGGTATATTTACGTTTGTCAAAGAAACCGTGCCGCTGCACATTAGAGGTACGACTCTGTAGCTGAGCGGTATCGGTACTTAAAGCTATACAATACATTTATACTTCTTTACCAATACCTGTTATACATGCGCAAATGTGTTTGTCTGTTCCTTTGTTTGTCCTTCTTTCACGGTAAAGCGGAGCGTTTTTACGTTATGATTTTTGCTTTGGAAGTAAATATTTGGGAGAATGAAGAATATCATACGCTACATTCTAAACTCGCAAAAAAATCTTAATTGTGGAAGAAAAACTATTCCAATGTATATTTTACCCAAATTAAAAAAAAATTTAACAACACAGCGTTGCCTAGCAACCAATGATAGAAAGGAATCGACAATCTTTTTGTCGTTGTTCTTTTGTCCACCGGCTGAAGCCACGGGTAACATCTAGAAACAAAATATAAGTACCTAAGTGCTATTGGTATTCAGCACGGCATTAATCGGCACAGACGGGTGAAATCGAATACCTATAGGTAGACCCATGTGGATAAGGCCGTTTGCTGCGTACGGGAGCTAATATTTAGTAGCTGAGCGGCATCGGTATCCAAAGTTACCCGATGCACAATACGATACCTCCCTATAGGTAAGTGTTGTATTCAATTTCATTAATTGACACAGACGGGCGGTAAAATCGAATATACCTATGTGAAATACTTTATTCGACGAAGAGGCCGCTCGGCTGCGCATCGGCAATATTTTGTATCAGAGCGGTAAAAAATACTTACAGTAATACCTCGATCGGGTTTTGCCGATCGGTCAACATTGTTTCATTTGTCCTAAACATGTCAACTGACTGGCTGTCACACGTTTGACTGGTTGCGACGGAAGCTATGCTAAACGCTAAACAACGGGGTCCGACCCTCCACCGGGAGACTCTAGTTCTCCCGAGATCACGCCCCGGTTAAAAGGTGACCCTTGAGACCCGTAGATCCCAGCCCCAGGCCCGTTGCTCTAGCAGCGCACCAGGCAATAGAAGAACCAGTTGTTGTTGTAACATGTGACATTACCAAAAGCTAGCGTCACACTAATCAGAACGAAGGCCGTATCGTACCAAGTGGACCCGAATATACCGATGCAGTATAAATGTGACAAAAGGGGATATGGGCGACTTTCCCGGTCAGCCTCATCAGAATATAGTATTTGTCTCGGGTCGGTGATGATTTCCAACAAATGCTGCCGAATGGTAGGTACCTACCGACCTGTGTGTCGACCCGATGATAATATTAGGAATGTGGCACACCACCTACATTATTACACCTCATTCACAGTATAACTACTATAAATAATTGCTTGGATGGATCATATTGGCGTCTTCTAGTCTTCTAGTCTTAACTACCCTTAAAGCTTTAATCAAGGAACGTAGGAAACAGTTTCCAAAGCTGAGATTCGTAGTCTACCACTCGCGTCTTTGCTCAAGTTTATGAAATGATGAAAAGTTTCCACCACTAAACTGATAAAAGTTACGGGAGCAACGATTTCTGTTTGTTTATTACAAAACCTTTCCGCTCCACACAGATCTTCGCTTTGGTGGAAGCCAGCCCTAAGGCTGACCGATAAACGATGAATTTTAGATACTTCAGTAGATTGCCCAAAAAATATATGAATAGGATAAATGACAACTTCCATTGAAAACTTAACGACGGAACATTTTGAAAATCGAATGACAATCTCGGACTCTATTCCAGTGCTGTTTTTATTCCGCTAATAAACGACTTTCACTGCCGAAACATGATGATCTTGCCGTCGTATATGTCCATATAAGTAAGTACTACTTGGGTATACGTACCGACATACAAGGATGAAGTCATTTGATGAAGTGTCCACCGCCTCTCATGGATTTGTAACCCAAACGACCCCCAACACTAGGCAATTACTTGTCAAAAAGATACGTGGATTGGCTTGAGATTTGTGATTCTACAACCTGGCTATGAGACCAAGCTACTCATAACTATACCTACCTAGGTATATGAAGATATCTATGGCAAATTGTTCACTGATAAAACTATGACCTACCTTTGGCATAGTGTATCTATACAGGTATGAAAAGACCGTTCAAGGTAGTGCCTATTTAAAATCTAGGTATCTATACCGCAAGTACATCATACTTACCTATCTACCTAAATCGTTGCGAGACCGGCTGCAACAAATTTATTAGTATTTGATGCCATACCATCATCCTCATAATACAGAGTCATAAATCAAACGTGCCATCAAAAGTCTCGCTGTAAGAGCCGGCAAGCTGTGTATATTATCGCGCCATATCTCCCTACAGCAACGCCGACAGAATAAATAAATGAGCCTCGCCCGGATCCGGCGACCCTTCGCTGCGAGTAATTCAAAATGTCCGTTTATTTTTCTATGTGAGTCGCACAAAAAACAACGCTGAGATCGACCGATGTTGTGTGAGAGCGAGATGCGAATACCCCACAAACAGATCTTAACGGACGGGGGCGGGTTCTTCCGTGCTGCTATTGGACGATCGGACGCATCGCCCGCCGCCTGCTCCAACCGACCAATCGCAACAGCCCGCGCGACGCACGTCCCGCACCCCGCACACCCCAAAATACCGACCTTTCACGAATGCCGAACCGATTTGATACGACCGAAAATGCCTTAGTTACTTCACGCGCGTTGTCTCGGCTAGACGCTTTCGCTGACATTTTCATAAAAATCCCAAATAACCGGTTTTCGGTCGCCAATTACGTTTAATAGTGACCTCGATGTGGAATTGGAGCTCGGCCGCAGGATACTGATTTTTTCGGTTTATAAAGGTACCTACACTATAATATACTTACATACTTATATAGTAGCATAAAGTTATTTACTATAAACATCATAGTTCAAGCGCGCCGCGGTATAAACGCGAATAATTCAAACATTTTAAAGCCGGATGATCGAACGTAAAAGCGGTGTCCTCGTAATCAACGTAGGCCGGTCGACGCGGCAACGTCGCGCGTAAATAATAGGGTAGGCGCTCGGTCTTTCTCTCGCAGCTGGCGCAGAGCGGCAACGTCGCGCGCCTCCGTGCCTCTCCGCGCCGCGGGGAACCGCGCCGGTTCGAACGAGACGCATTCACCGACGCAATATACCTACAGCGCCGACACGAAGTTCAATGACGATATTGTTTGTCGTGTTGCCAATAGTTGTAATAAAATGCGCTTGCGAAACTGTAAGCTGTAAATTAACTAACTTATCATTACTATTTATATACTTACCTAATATAGTATATTATATATATAGAATGATTAAATAATTATTATTAACAAACAGATAAAATAATAATATTTACATTATCATTATAGAACCTTATTTCATAGGGAACACTTAGGCGATACTGAAAAAATCACTGCGTGAAGTTAAAATAATACTTGTTTACAGATATCGAACGGGTGTATGTGTACCCGTGGCGCACTCTGTCGGAGCTTGGTGAAAGAACCTGCGGGACGCGCGGGGCGGGGGCTTCCTCCCCCTACTTCAGTTCGGCCGTAACTTTGCGAGGAGAGGACGTATCGCTGCGCGATCCGTGTTCAGGATCGTTCGCGCGGCAACTTTAAACAGTGACAGTGCGAACAGAGTGTTGCGTTTGAAATGTGTGTCGGATTGCGGTGCGCCACGAATTGGATGCAGTGATAGGATCACACCGATTGGATTGCAGTGTTTTTTGGATTTGAATTTGGATTCCTGGTATTTTAAAAAACTTTCCAAACTGGGGATGCACAAGATGGAATTAGGCGACAGCGTGTATGCCGCCGAGCGAATTATGAAGAAGAGAATTAGAAAGGTGAGCTTTAATTCTTTTGCGAAAGCGAATACGATGCTCCTCGCTTGCGAAACTCGCATTCGAGATCACATATCGGTGCCTAATATATTTGTTTCGCCTTATAAAGTGCTTGTTTGGCAACAAACGATCGGCTTCAACGCTTGCACAAAACACGCTTGAATAACGCTTCGTAGATAAAAATATGCATCGCTTTATAGTTTAGATGTTGTGTATTAATCCGAGCATTGTTTGGGAGCAGCTGTTCCACTATTGCAAGGGTTTTCGTTTCTTTTCACTGGTGTTTTCGTACCTTATTATTATCAGGGGGCCCCTTACACCGGCTTATGTCGCGAGGGCCGTAGTGAGAAAATGAATGCGTCTTTATAAATGGTGCCCTTCTTGAGATCGAATTAAGTTTTTGACAGTAAACAAGTTCGCATGAGACCAGTGTAAAGGGCAACCTTGTAACGATTTGACTGCTGAATCCTTGTTACTTTATTTTATATCTTAGACTCCTGTTACTAACCGAGACTTGGTTGGAAACATTCTGTGGTTCAACGTTCGGTGTTCTGTGTACATCCCAGCTCATCAGTAACAATGCACGTGTCTATTTATATATTTAAATTTACTAACAATTTGGGAGCCTGCAGTTAATATAGATAAGGTTTGTTTAACAATTAGTAATTTAATTTTTTTTTATTGAATTTTTACTTATGAATTTTGTTGTTATTTTAAAATATTTTTAATTGTTTAATTTACAACTTATAATTTAAGATATATTTTTAAATATACTTAACAACATATTAACAAATATATATTATTTGGTTAATTTTAATATTGTTTTACTAAACTGCATGAAGTAAGCATTAATCTGTAAATTTTCGTGACTATATCGAGAAGCTGGCCAGGTAAGATTACCCAAACACAGACACAAATTAAAAGTATAATTAATTACCTATCCATAAACCAAACTACTTATAACAAATCTTTTTTAAAATCATCGTAAAACACAAAGTCTTATCTGTTCGAACGCGATTCTTTTTGGGGACTTTAATGCGATTCTTACAAAAAGATATTGGCTCATTGAGTCAGAGACTGTCTGTGTGACAGACACTAAGATAGTACACCTATATATTAAAAATTAAACATACTGTCAATTGTTTTAAATACATAACTATAACATTAATTAACGTTAAAATCACATCACGCGCAATGAAGTAAATCCGTGTCATTAGTAATCTAAAACTTAAAAGCTGCTCACGTATACAGTTTCAATTATTGATCATACTTTTATATTTGTAATCAAATACCACACTGACGTCACAAGTTACCAATCATACTAACTTATGTTTTATGCTGATGACGCTATGAAGTTAGAATAATACTGTGATAAATTCAGAAAGATATTTCTACAAACAAGAGAGATTTCTAAGTTTTAAGCTCTTTATTTGGCACTGGCTTTATGCATTTCCTTTGAGGCCTCTCACCACAAAGTCTATCTCAAAGTTGTGTTTGTGAATCGTGTTGTTTTCATTGTTTTAAGTTTCACTGCAAGATATGATTCTAGAAAAGATATAGAATAGAATGAATATAGCTAAATCGAGCCATTTTATCTTATATCGGTATAAAAAAATAAAGCAAGATAAGATTGATTATTTTTTTTTAAATGCGTACTGGTTTGATTTTCGAATTTCAGACTATATTTCAGATAGAATAAAAAAAATATGTTTGATAAAAAATTTGAAATTGGAACACATTTCAATGAAGGCTAAATATAGTTCTTATCGTATATATATCTGATAGTAAGTAAGCTCTTATTTTAATGGGAGTTATTTGTGTTACAATTAATTACTATAAATTTTTTGTCTCGCTCCAACTTATATCAGTTGTCTTTTACGACTTCCTGAAACGTTTGGGTTTGATGCATAATGCAATTTGAATTTATCATTTCAAAATTATTCTTCTGGTGTCTGACTTCATGGGTACGTGGAAAAAAAACACATAAAAATTTTTTTTTTACTCCTCAAAGCCATTACGTTGAAAAATACGTTAAAACTAATGCAAACAAGAGTATACTAGAACGTTATAATTTAACACTGCACTAAAAGTCGTTCGTTAAGACTTGTCTTGAGGCCATTTTTTATCTTAGATTAATTTAATAGGTAAACTAAAAACATGGACTTTTTGACAGTCGTCAAGCAGCTATCAAGAAGCTGGGTTGAAGATAGATAGGACATGAACAACGTCCGTTAACAGGTCAATTGGCACAAACAATACCTGAGCTAATGCATTATGAGGGCATCTAGAGTTAGGAACATCGTCCACACAATGCTCTTATGCTTGTGAAAATTGATGAAAGTCTCAGATTATTTGATGAATAACGTGTACTAAAGAGTATATTATAATTTGAAAAGTAAGCAATTACTGTGCGTAAGGACGGAACTATAGATGTTAATTAATTTCCATGTTCACGTTGTTCTCAAGTAAGTGACATTTGTTTATGAGAAATAAAGTCTTTAAACATTTAATTACCCCGTTGTTTATTGAAAAAGTGCAAAAACACCTTATCGGTAAATAATTTTCGATCATAAAACGATAATCAATCAAATCACGGAATTCCTCAATATGAGTGTGTTATTGTTTTGTAGACTTTTATTAAAATCGTAACGTCACAAATATTTTGTTGGCATTAAACTCTATTGTACTTATAGATGTGAAAAATTTGTTTATTGTACCAACTTTATGCTTGACGACAAATTAACAAACGAACTAAAATTTACAAGTTCCAGTTAAAACCTATTATATATTTTTAAATGTAGAATCATCACTACCCAATTATGTTAGGGATAAAAGTTACGCGATCCATAACACAAAGTTCTTTGAAAGAACGTCGATTGGACCAGAGACCTAGAATATGGTAGAGGCTCCTGTTTATAGGGTTGTCAAGTTAAAATTTTTGTCCTTTGTATGGACCTCTATGTCGTTATCATTAACGAGCACAGACCATGGGGATACTTAGAAACCTCACCAGTAACGATAGTTTGATACCGACTAATACTTATATAGCAATACCAATACAATCCAACCAGCAGCTTGTTTTGGGCTATCTGGTTTGGATACAGCTGAATCCTACGAAATCCAGTAGGCGGAATAACTGGATTCGGGGTTAAATGCGAACATATCCAGTTTTCTTTGTGGATACATTTTCAATGATGCTATCTTTCTCTTGACATTTATGCCGTCTTTCTCTTCCAATTTTTCATAATAATTTTTTTTACCTTTTTCTCCGGACTTCAACTAGTTCATTCGTGCCATTGGTTTCTGAAAAAGTAGTTATAGAGCCAATACTATTTTATAGACACCTATCATAACCACAATATATAAAAACAGTAAATATCAACATGTATAAAGAATAAATCACGAAGACTAAAAAATTTAATATTCGTTTTTA
This sequence comes from Calpodes ethlius, assembly GCA_018251375.1. Lineage (NCBI taxonomy): Eukaryota > Metazoa > Arthropoda > Insecta > Lepidoptera > Hesperiidae > Calpodes > Calpodes ethlius. The sequence continues at coordinate 8,830 of DWPA01001094.1, forward strand.
TAGAACCATTAGGAACATTAACTCACCGTGTTCTTTGAAACCAATATTATAAGTTTGACGTCAAATTTATTAGCCAATCTACACAACAATTTGAAATACATACCTACCTAAAATCATCCAATTAGTGCATCTCGAAGTATTTTGTTGTTTCATTCATTAATATGTCAAACAGTAACCTAAAAGTTTTCAATGGCATCTAGCGCCGCGCGCCGTGTCAAATTTAGGAAACTTAATGGCACAAGAAAGCGGCATCGTGTAAAAGTGATCCTTACGTTACATGTAAATAGAAACTACTTCTGAATAAAAAGACATTGCCTTGTTATCTGCCGCCACGGCCTAACATAAACGATCTTCAGTCAGAATTCAATTTTCAACTTTGTTTTGTACGACATAAAGCGGAGAATTAAATGGACGCTTTTCGTTTCGAGCAACTCCTACAGAGTGCTGTGGCCCTGGTATCTTGGCGTAAACCCGCCAGTATACAGCTCTGGCCGAACACGCGTCGAGTGCGCATGCTCCCCGCCATTATAGCCGACCAATCAGCGTTGAGTAGTCCCCGGCCGCGCTAAAATACCTTGCCAACACGTATCACACATAAACAAATACACTCTGCGATTAGATTTACGTTTTATCTTTTTAAAAATAAATAATAAATTCAGTATGGTATCAGGATCTTTCGTATTTTTAAAAATACCGATATACCGCTACTTTTTTTTGTTATTGTTCTTATCACAAGCGTCGTAGTCAGATGTCGAACCAAATAATTCCAAGGAATGTTACTAGATGGCGCTATTTTATATTTATCGGAGCTAGTTGAAATTATGTATTTATTTTTTTCCGTGCTCTTAATGCGTTCTAAGTAATATAGATAAACATACTTTAATTATTTATGTCAAATTAATATATCGTCCTGCTAATTTAGGTTATATATGACAACGCAAATTAGTCAAGATATAAATTCAGCCCAGGAAAATGAAATAAGTACTTGAGAAAACATAATATATTTTAATACGTTCCTATTCAATTTTAATCATTATTAATGAGGAAAGAAATAGAACTATTCACGTGTTCATAACATGAACGTTTCTCTAATCTAACGGTTTTCGTAATCTCGAAAAAAAGGTAACAAAAAAAAAACTTTGAACACCGGTCACGCGTGGTGAAGACGAAATACGAAAGGAACGTCGCTTAGCAGATCCGAAATTTCACAAAGCGTGCTCGGAACCGGCACAAAGCAGCCAAATTTTCTATAAATAATCGCCTGACAATGCATCAACGTAATTTTATCCATCCCTATATCGAAATGGCATAAAAAACGCGAAGGGAGCAGAGAAATACATGGAGACGAATATGTTGTAATTTATTATATTTTATTCATTTTTACATTATCATAAGTTTCGTATGTTGCAATAATGATTTTTTACACATTTTTCTGTTCTATTCAGTTTAAAGTGTGAGTAATTGAATCTCAAGATTCTTTTATTTTTCCTGAATTGCACTATCAGAGTTATAATTACCACCATTTAGTTTACCAATACTTAATTCGGAACATTAATGATAAGTTAAAAGTAATGTATTTTATGATTTTTTTTTCTCGTCACATTAATTGAATTGTCAAGAAAATATATGTTATTGTAAAATATTTGAAACCGTACTTCAAAACGAAATTAACTTGATATTATTAAGTTGAGTACCTACTGGTACACTTAGGCACAATCTACTATATGATCATATTCCATAAATATGACGTTCTATGTCAAATATAAAAACAATTCTAGTACCGAGAAGTCTCCTCACCTGCCGCAGTTCTATACTCATACCTTCATTACGGCCACCCTATATACCCACTGCGTAGGTAACCCACCACCCCTCGGAACATAAAAAGTTTCCTATGTGAACTCACCCTATATTTAGAGCGCATTCTTAATCGCGTACGTTCGCTTCGAATATTAAAGTAGTGAATGGGGAACGTCATATTGCAGCCCCACACACTCGCAGCGGAGACAGCAAAGCTTTTGTCTGTCACGCACATTTGCAGGCGCATTCCGTTATAGTAGCGGGCCACAGATAATAAACGATCAGTAGTTCAAGTTCTAAATCGGGAAATAGAGATTAGTTTATTTAAAGTTAATTTGCGAACGTCCACAGATAATATATAAAACCATTTATCTGCAGTTTAATTTCTGTCATTAATTCATATTACCTTAAATTTTAAAGAATTACATTGTAATTATGAAAGTAGACGAAATATAATATCTCATTGTTGTTTTTTTTATATTCTTTTAACTAGTAAAGATTAAACCAACACGCTAGCTTCAATAATGCGTGTAGCGTCAACCCACAGAATACTAAGACGCCATAAGATAAGCTTGCAAGAATCTGCTTTATACTTACAGCCAAACATACTTTCTAGCTCGATCAAAAAATGATCAAACAACATAGTTTTGGGTACGCTATACCTCTATTCTTGGCGTATATTTATAGTTTAGTTTTTGAGTGTGGTGACATACATATTGTACCTTCGTCCCCGGCATTTTTCCCTGGTAGTTATGTCAGTATTGTAAAAACATTTAGTATATAATATGTATTCTATTTTAGTAGTCTAATTTCTATTTCTATTAGATCCCAAACGGAGTTATAATAGTCGAGAGCAAGTGAAATTTATATTTCAAATATGCATCAATATACCTGTCCTTTAGATTATGTGAAGTATGATTTTCAAATATATATTATCAAAAGTATAACATACTTAGAATTTGAAATAGTTCAATTGTATTGGCGTACTAAACATTGTGTGCTATGTTTCAACTGCGCTCAGGCTTCACATTGATAACTAACAATCTCAAGCCATCCATTCAAATTTGAAACTTATTACAGGGCGTATTGGAACCTATTTCGTATAGAACTCGACATCTAATAGCATTTTCAAGTCACTACTTCAAATTTGCTCGATTTTCGTACTTCCCGTGCATTGAACTAACAGAATAACATAATTCAGAGGAGATGCAGTAAAAACTGTTGCGAGTTTTACCTTCGGCGTCATTATAGTAATGTCGGTTGCCTCGCCGGCGGTCGTCATGCCCCACGCATTATTATGTAAATATAAAACGAAAAGGAAAGGTCGGTGTTTTTGTACCCGCTATCTGATGCAGATAAGAATTGTAATTAGTGAAGGATATAGCGGAGACGACGGTGCAGGTGAGATGTTCCCACGTAACTGATTTTCGATAATTAATTCGGGTTTTTGTTCGTCAATATACTGTTCAATTATAACAACAGGTATTTGGTATCGACACGTACAAGGTTTGAGGTTAGTAAGGAAAGGAATACGTTGTCTTCGTACTACAAGTAATAAAAAATGTAGGGGAAAAGGTATGATTCTGACTGAGTACATTAGCATTATTTTACGACCTTCCAAAAATAATACTAAGTAGTATTTATTTTTTATTCCAATTTTAAATTTCCCATTAAAAACTTGCAAGTAAAATTACTTATACCCTGATGATATTGCAATATCTTTCCCAATGTTATTGTTGAATTCTTGCAACACGAGACATCGTCCGAATTTCCAACATTCCGAACAATGGCGGTGGATGTTGTGTGTAATAACATAATGTGTATATTGTTTAACGTTTTCAATAACAACGGAATGCAATCAGCGAGCGCTAAGGGTCGGGTAGGGTCAGGGTATCAGAAAATGTTTGGAGGCATCCCTCGCGTCAGAAGCACCCGTTCGTCAGTATTGTGTTTTTGCTATCTGCCGCCGAGCGCGGGGAGCGATCCCCTTCATAATTGGTTTATTAGTGACGTATTTATTTTGGGATTATGCTAAGTATATCTGTCGATTCGGGGAGAATTTATGATCGTGTTTTTAATTGAGTTATCCATCCTCTGTTGTCTGGCTATTGTGCCCGTTCTTGAGTGGGTTGTGAATGATTTCTTTAACTAATGGCGGCTTGTATTGCCAATTTATTGTCTCTACTGTTCACGCGATGTTTGTGTGTGTGAATGTACAATATGACGTAGGTGTATGTGCTGATTATAACACAGCTATCTTTAAAACAATTCGCTTCAAATTTTTTTTTTGACGTTGTGGGGAAACTATTTTTTGGCTGCTACAGGCTCTTTGATTTTGGCTTAGATAGATTTTAGTACTAGTTAATGTTAATGTTATGGAATTATTTGGCATTCCTTTTTATTATTAAGTTAAAATAATGTGTGTTTTATTAATAATAATAAATAAGTTAGGCAAATGATGGTAGACATGGTAGGTAGGTACATGAAATCTAAAGTAAACAACAAAAGATGAGCAAATTAATATTTTTGTAATGATATTCAATTCAGCGTGTTCTTCTCTCCTCAACTCATATGTTAACTTACCCTATCGGCTCCATGTTTGAAAAATATGAATATGAAATAGTAATACATTTTTTAATAATAAAAAAAAGATAATGCCACAGCACTAATTCGTGCTCATTACGTTAGAAAATCCATAGAAAGGGAGCGAGTGGCGCGGTCCGCACAAGTGTTTGCTCTCAGACTTAGCCGCAATTGGAGGGTCGGAACTGTCGGAAGCCCCTTTGTGTCCTGCGCCCTGTCCTGCCGAGGGTTGCGCTTACCTTGTCCGCTCGCGTAATTTGTACAAATATCCCACTTAAGGGCTTATCGATATTCTACAGGTTCCCTTTATCAGGGATTTCTTACAACACCGACCATCAATTGTTTTAAGGTTGTAATTGTAAATTGTAACTTATCATATTACCATCCTCCGCCACACCGAGTTGACGTTAGTGTCAACGACAAAGTCTGGTTGCACCTTAATTAAAGTGTAAAAATGTTTCGGTATCTTAATGGAGTTCTATAATAATTATACTCCGTATGTATCTCGATTATCGCGTTATTTAGCTTGTTCAACTGTTGGGGCAAATACGTATGGTTTCATTTTTAGCGCGTTAATCGTAAGTCATCCGGCTACTAGGTCCTATACTAATAAAATAGTTTATTGTGATTACATTTTTATGTGAGTTATTACATATTATATTACACAAGAGAAAAAATAATTTGTTTTAGTATACAATTGGAACGAAATACCTAAACAATCAGGTGTCCTCAGTATAATCTTACGCTTCGTAATTAATGATAATAATTTTTTCTGTAATATACCGTAAATTCATTTTTTCTAGGATTTAAATATCTTTCAATAAAGCAGAGTAACGCAAAAACGTTAGAAGACTGCATCTAAACAATTACAATAAAGTCCATGTCCCTGGCGATTAATATTCTCTGTGGCTCTCGCTCGAGAGACCATCAGCGAACCGCGTCGCGCTCCTGCCGGTGCATCGATTGTAATTGTCTCCAAGTCGATGACCGTGGACCGCTAAGTGTAGTCTTGCCGTTACCAAACTGTTCTACACAATCACCACTACGCACATTAACTCCTAGTACTCCTTACAAATGCGCTTGCCTAAATCTGTGCTAAGTGCTAACAAAATAAACTAATAGGATCAAAAATATTTACTAAAAACACCACTAATACTCCACCCATTACGTATTTGCTAATTAATTCCGTTTACATGTAACAAAACTGAGTACTCTCGCTGTTTGTATACATAATTCTCTTATCATTAAAGTAATAGCACGATGCAATGCATACAATGTCACACTTCAATGAACTTATCATACATAAACAATTCATTCATGTCGATTTAATTTTGTACACGTCTGAATCGTAGCGCGGTTGCGCTGAGACTGCTGAATGATTGACGTGCACCCGGTGCCGGCTCCGTCTACGGCCTACGCTGCGAGTGCCGGTTGCCGGTTCGTTCGTTTCATTCGCCGTCTCGCCGGCGCGCAAACTTGCTTACCTTGTCTGACATATCAATTTTCTACTCGCACACCGCTTCGGTTGCGAGCTTGCCGTCCGACCGCCTCGCCGCTCCTGTACTCCTGGTATTTGTATTACGAAAGAATACGCGGGTAATGCAGGGCTGGAAAATAAAAAATCCAACGAAGCCGCACATTTCCACAATAAAATTCTCATTTCTTTCACGTTCGTTCAAAGCGAATAAACTTAGACCCAAAACTTTCCTAAAAAATATAATGATTATTGTCTTATTGTTTTGTTGGAACGCATAGACATAATGTAAATTGGTGACCAAAGCACTGTGTAGACTGTAGATGAAGTCGTCTTTTAGCAATGGCATTCATTGCTGTTCACGTACTGAGAGAAGCGCGGTAAGGTATCGGCGCGTATGGACCTGTCGCTGTCACGTTTGGGCTCGGCGGAGGTCTGTACGCTTTTAGAATAAATTATTATTAGTTGCCGAGATCTACCTACCTATAATCTAACTCAACCAAATGGTAATGGTGGTTTCGTTAATCGGTAATCGAAAAGCTTATTAATTTTGTATTCTGTCTTATCACCTCAAAATTGATTTATTTGCGAATAGGTATTTAGAATCGCATTTCGGTAATAAGTGTATTATTTACAGTTTCATAAACATGTCACGTATTGTCTATGAAAGGTTACAGCAAATACCTACAATCAGTGTATACAGTCCAAGACTCTTGACATTGATTAGTGACAAATGACAAGTTTATCTAGTGCGGCTCATTAATTAATGGCGTTGTGAATTAGACGATAAATTGGCACCACTTCAGAAGAAAATCTTATTGTGTCATCGCGGCTACATGATAGAGAGTAATAATGATTAATGAGAATCGGTTGTTTATGATCTATATTAAAACAGTAATCGACATTGTATCACTTATACTTTGTAACGAAGAGATCTTATCTACGTCTGACTTTATCTGTACACTGCACTAGACCAGTATAATTTAGTCAGTATTACGGTAGAGTGAGCAAAAAATTAATAATGATATCGCAACGCCACGAATAACCCCAGGCGGGCACTGCGACCCGAGATTCAGCTGATGTTTTTCCACCTCCTGCCACCCTGGTCCCTCCAGCGCCCTTTTAACACCTCCCGAGGGTCGTGTGGCGTTGAAATTAAATGCTACAATTGAGTTATATTCAAATATACACCATCAGCCTCTCAACATTGAGCTCGTTATCGTTTGTAGCTAGGACGCGGTTTCCTTTAAGTGATTACATTTTGATTTTGATTGTGATAGGATCACTTTCACAGACAAACTTCGTTAAAAGATCAATTTATCAGATCCATTTTATTTACCTGCCAGTTTTTAATTTTCTATAACATGCCATGGAAATAAGTTTCTAACTCAAGCAAGTTTTCTTTAGTTAATCTGTATAATAAGATCATATAAACCGGCCATATTGATATAAAACTAAATACAATGTAATACTCATATACTTAGCACAAATTTCTTATATATCCACATATATGTAGCCATACGTTGATTGATTTGACGTAGCAACGTGAACTTAGTTTATGATGATCCTTGGAATACCTTGAGCGTCGAAAGGATGGACGCTAATTGATGAAGTGTCATCGCCAGGCGTGTCGTCACGCTTTCCTCATCGCGACAATGCGTTCCGAAGTCTCGGTCATGCGCCGCGGCTCGCCGTGTCTACGGTGTCCGTAACTAACCGATCTTTAGGAATAGGTACTTCATTAAGTGCCTTCATACACGAATCACAGACGTATATAGAATAAAGAATGCATCGCGTACGTGTTGACTATTAAGCGCTAATACGTTCTTGAGTCACGTGGCTCGTGTTTGTACCAGTAAAAAGAAAGTCATAAATACGTTTATTCAATTTTATCTGATGCTATAGATTTTAATGACGTCACCGGCAACTTCGACGTAGATTTATACTTATGAAAACAATGGTCGCGTAATAGTTAGAGTTATCAAGTGGTTTGTCGTAATGCCACGAACTACGTCATGCAGATGACGCAACGATGATAGTGACGTCATGTAAATTAGTTCAATTCAAAATAAATCCACAATTTATGGAAAAATAATCAACCATCAAAATCAAAAACAACTTTTTGATCGAGTTTTCACATACAGTTTTGTAAGATCATACATACCTTTGCTTATTTTACGATTAAGATTAAGCATACTCAGTTACTTAGATAATTCCGTTAGTTAGGTAGTTAATATTTACCACAAATAAATGAATAATGTGAGTTCTTCACTCATCCCTTTCTTTTTTACCTACATAAAATTTTCTATAAACACTATAATATTCAACGCAAATATTCTTCGTATCTTCGCCGAAACATTAACTTGAATTTCAGTGGGTTCTTACGCGTTGTGTTTTACGTGCAATAAAATGCCAAAATGGTATTGCGCAAATAAATTCGCTAGCTGAGAACGTGTATATAATTCTATTCGCGTATGTTTTGACCGATTTAAATGCATTCCAATGTAGTAGTATAATATGATTTATAACTTTAAATCCTGCTCGAATCCTTGAAGGAAATCTATAATATTCGATGGGAAATTCGTGTTTTGTAATCTTTTATCTTTTTTCGTTTTAAATGATGTTTATTCTTTTAAGTATGAATTCGTGAGAGCGTGCGAGCAGCTTAGTCTACTGTGACCTAGGTATCTTAGTTTAAAGCCGATGATTTATCTTTTCCGCTGAAGTTTTTATCTTATTTCTCTGTGCTGACGTCAATCCAAAGAGCCGTATCTAATTCCTGTTGACAGTGTCATTCTGTGGGAAAACCTGTGCAGACATTAAATAAAGTTTTATTAGTTTCACTTGTTATTACTAAGTTACAGATATTACAATATGTATTTCTGATTGATGAGTAAATTAATCAAATTTTTATTTCAGATAGTTTAGCAAACACTTAATGTGATGGCGAAGTTAGACAAATACGAAAGGTTCTTAAGATCGATAAGACTTAACGATTGCAATAACCGGCGACTTAACGTGCGCGTCACAGCACGTCATTGTTTATGAAGTTTTGCTTTAAGCCATCACTCATCCAATTTAAAATCTAAAAACGCGCAAAGCAACTTTGCTTAAGTTGGTCGATCGTTCTGATTGCAATTGAAAGTGGTCGTAAAGTTATATGGTTCAATTCGTTAATCATAAATGTTATCTACATATATTTTTCAGTGCATTAAAGAACTGCATTAAAGAAAACATACTGAAAAACAACTTGTTGCAAATATAACAATCTACATACAAATCAATTCGCTTCATTGATATTAGTTCACAAACCAAAACACTATGACAAGTTCTCGCTGGAATTTCACGTTCGTTTAACTCGAAACACGAGCAGTTTCACGGGTAATTCATAGCAGCAGTTGGAACGATTTGAGAGGATCCTGTTTAAACGCCTGATCGGTCCCCGTGGGCAAACGCAGCCCGGGCCATTAATCTCCACCCTCCTCACTCCCCAGTCCCAGTCCGCCCTCTGTCGACCCAGCGGGAAGATAGAAATGAACAATTTGCGACAGCTTGATAGACGATGAAATGTGGGTGAGTGATAAAATACACTGTAAACTAAGTTTTTGGAGTCGAAAACTTTTACGTAAAGTTCTTATAAGTCAACAGAGTAGGTATACAATAGTGACAGTAAAATGTAATGTTGAAGTTTGTGACAGAAAATTTTATACGCGGACAATAAATAAGTTACATTGGCTTAACGAAGGGGGGTTAGTTGCCTGTATGTTGTGTCTTTCTGTACAAAGCCAGTGTTGTCCATAAAAATCGTTATTTATTACACGTTTTCCTACCGCTTCTAGTGATTTACTAGCGCGTAAGATTAGATAGCCTAAAATTGAGTTGTCAACCTCTGGGACAAAAAATTTGCAATGTCATTTCCTGGGCCAAATAGGTATAAACCTGTGTTCCTCGTCCCCACTCCAGTTCGAAGTATACCCATGAATACGATAAGGACCTCATGAAATGTAGTCATTAAACATTGAATTAGTTAGTTTGAAATATTTTTTTATATATAACATAAAAAGCAACGACATTGCCAATACTTACCGGTCAAGACAGAAGGGAGGCAAGAAAAATATAATTAAAAAACATCTTAAAACTATATGGGTAGGTACTAATTAATTAGAAGATTTTGACATCGGTTTATTTTACGCAATAATTAATCTACAACATTTTGTTCAAAAGATAAACCTAATTACCCGTTTTAAAAAAATGGCCGCATCGTAAAATTTTATGGGACAAGTTAAGAACAATTATCACCGTATTATTATGAGATACTAGACAAAAGATGATTGTTAGTTCTAAAGGCCGCTTGACCGTAAAAATTAGTTTCTAGTCAACCCTGAAGTATAGAAAAGATTTATGGCCCCTAAATATAGTAATGAATGTGGTTTTGTCAGGGAAAAATCCTCAACAATATGAATCTTTACAACCTTTATCTTTCCCGAAACTTTGTTAAGATAGTTAAATTGTAAAGGTAATTTGGGAATCATTTTTTAACTAAATAATACGATGTCTTAATCAAATAGCTGTGATGTGGCGTTATAATATTTCGTTGATTAAACTTTCATGTCTAAAACGATGCCTATAGAAGCCATACTCGTCAAATATGAAATAATTATGACCATGTTATGTCCAATTTATATTGTCCTAACGCAACTTCTATTTTGACATTCAATAAATTACAAGGGCTACACGAAGTTCCATAAAAACAAAGCATTACGAGGGTCCCCATTCCGTTCCTGTCTGTCCGTTCCACTAAGTATCATTACAACTGCGCCTGGCGTTTTGCCATTTTATATTGTTATCTTTTAACTATTGCACTATTTCTATACAATTCAGTTTTTTTTTAAACTTGCATGATCGACTCGAAAACGGACTTATTATTTATTGGTGTACACCTACATACGTGAGTTGGTGAGTTCGTGATTTGATTCATTAATAAATTACATAATGTTAAATTCTGAAACTAATCAATGAATAATCATCTTGAAACAAAATTTTAATTTCTTTTTTTAAGAGCAACCGATGTCATCTCGTCTCTCTCAAGTTGACCAGCAAAAAATGCTTTTAGCATTTATATGGCTTATAACATCTTTGTTTTATTACCTTTGGTAAAAAAAGAATAATTACTTATATAAATATACGGAACACATAATGTTGTTGCTGTAAATTAACAAATGACGACAAGCCAGCTACTCCCTTTTTCTATTTAACCCTTTTAGTACCGGCGAAAAGAACGTACCTAAAAGAAGAATATCGGGCCGAATCGGCGAATTTGCAGAGGTTTGCGAAAATGCTCGTAAAAACGAAAGTAGAAGTGATATTTACAAAATATAAAAAGCAGCATA
>DWPA01001095.1:0-20072 GCA_018251375.1 Calpodes ethlius
TTTCTAAGTTGGTACGACCAATTTTCGACAGGTGGCGCCACTTAAATTCATTTAATTCCAATTAATTTCATATATTTCCGTGGCAGCATAAATAATTGTGTAAGATCAGTAAATTTAGTAGTTTTATTTTCATGATAATAGTCCAATAAGTAACCGCTTAATGAACAATATAAATATACGTAATGAAACAAAATGCAACAACCCTAGGTTTGTTTAATAAACATAATCTGTTATAATTAAGTATGAGACATTTTTGGTTAATTAATTGAGGAAAAATGTGGCAAGTTTTTGAGCAACATTCCATGTTTCTTGTCGGTTGTTACTTATTTGAATGAATCCTGACTCGAACGAATCTTGTCGTGACGACACTAATGAGAGTTTTGCCGCCGAGTAAATATCGACGTCGCTCTGTCCAACAATATAGCTTACCGAATAATTTTACACAAATATGCGTCCAGTAATATCATTGTCTGGGCTTTATTGTTTTAGTGTTAGCCAATGAAGAAACACCCACTGAATAATAAACTTCAGCAGACTAGATTTGATGTAAATTAAATTGTAGGACATCGTTACTCAACATTTCTCACAAAATCTGTACTGATGCGAGAAAGAACAAGTAAAAAAATGACTTAGAATAAACGAGTTTAACCACAGATTAAACATAAGAAGCTCGGTTCAGCTTAGAATTTCCTATTTCTTTCGGGAAGCAGCGACGTATGCCTTGGCTCCTCCGGCTTGTTCCGGTTGAAAGCTGAGCAAGCTATTGAATTTAACCGACAAAGGAAACATTCCGAATTCCGATACAAAAGATTTGCTGAAAGAACCGGCGTACAATTGTGTTTCGGAATATAAAATAAGATTAGAAATTAATAAGTAATTGAAGGTGGAATCGGATTTTGAAAGAAATTTTCTATGCAAGGTCATTAATCTATACAACGTTTTTAAATGTTTTTTTGTAAATAAACATAGAATTATAACGCGTAGAAAATTTGTTTCTTAATATCATGGTTGCCTGAAGTGAAGCATATATAATATATATGTATGTTAATGTGATAACCTCGTGTACTTACGATCACCAATATGCATAAACGCTAAAAACGCTAACACACTCATACCCCCGCAGTAGGATTCCCTGCGCATAAGTGGAGGAATGTTTTTTTTGACAACGGTAGGTGGTACCTAACAAGGAGTTATACTATGGGCAATTTAATTTTCATGTTTCACATTTCATTATAAAATTTTTAGATTTGTATAACAAACTGTATTTATGTCGTGTAAGGTTAAGTGCCGATTACAACAATTAAAACCAATGGAATTCAAGTAATCAAAACATATTTTTACAATTTTTTCTGTACAATAAAAATATGTACAATAAAAAATTGTGCAATAAAGATATGTATTTCAACTTTATACCTTTACATAATTATGTCATAAACATTATAAACTTTATAAGGAGATAATTATGCTCAAAGTTATAAAAGACGATTTTTAAATTACTTTAGCAGAGTTAAGTTTCATAACGGAAATAAATACTAAAAATTTCCCACAATCATCTAAAGCTATTAAATCTATCATATAGATCGGGTTATCGCTGGCACTTACGACCGCAATGCGATTTATGAAGTCAAACTTCTAATAAATGTTGCAATTGCAATATCGGAAGGAAGCAGAGCTTCTAGTCCGGAACGAATCGTGGAATGTTTGCGGAACGCAGCGTTTGGAGTCGATCCAAACGACTAAGATAAATAAAGTACGTACATGGAACTTGCAGCCTCACTCAAAACCATCAATAAGGTTTTAAAAGGGTTTTTTAAGAGCCAACAAAGGATGTAACGAGGTGATTAAAAATTATTGAAAACAATCTTATTGAAGGGCTTGGGCATATTATACTAGGTTTTCCGAAAAGTTCAGGTCGATATTTTAGGACAATTAAAATATAGCTCTTTCAAATATTGTCGAAGTTATCGAATTGCAACCAAATTATTTCAAATATGGCTGACACATCTAAATCTGTCATTTGTTTTCAATAATTGTGATATAATCAGTCAGGTCTCACGCGCTACCTACCGAAAATCGGCACGAACTTTTCGGACAACTTATTATGTAAAATCAAAGGTAAATTCATTACTAACTGTCTAACACTAACTGACACATTGATCTTATTATTAATACCTAATACAAGCAAGACTTACCAATTAACTACAATCCGTTCCACAGTTCTATTCGAAGATTTTTACATCTGTCCATGCGCGTTAGGGAGTGATGGCACTGCAAGTTTCTTTGCTATCCTTATCCCATGAAAAATCTCAACCAGAATACAGAAAACCACCGAAAAAGTATACAAACTAGGCGATTTAAACCCAATGACCCTAAAAGAAGAGTCTGGACGCCATTGTTACGTTTAATGTTTAGTAAATCGAGTATAGAAAATAGTTTTCTTTCCAGTCAAGCCATGTTGAAGCCTTCGTTTCGAGAGGTCTAAAACTTTCGATACTTGAGTTTGTCAGTAAACCTTCATCGACTAGCATTTAATCAGCGTGGTGGTCTTTGTTCTGGACCTAATGAAAAGGGAAGATATTCAGCTCCATCCTGTTAATAGGTTGAAACCATTCACAGCTTTTTACAAATTTACCATGGTCACTGATTCGAGGCGAGTCACCATTTAAAGTGTTATTGGATGTCGCGTGTGATCAAACCATCTCTCTAGCTAGCAATAAAATAATCCCTTTTACCGTGAAATGTTTCGAGAAGGCCACTGAACTGTATTAGTTTGGATTCGATCCAGGACGGCGCGCGGCGTAATAGAGGCGGATTCTGAGAACACTAACACAAAAAGCCCGGTTAATTTTGGAGACTATAATTTGTCTTTTTTGTCGCAAACATCGGTACATTAGGGACAATATTGGATGAATTGTTACTGCGATGAAGAACGTATTGGTTTTCTCTAATTATTGAAGAAAGTCCTTTATTTTTTGGTCATCTTCTGAAACTAGATAGTATTTGTCAATTCTAGGTCTAATTATGATTTACAAAGAATTAAAGATACTATTAAAGATTGTCCACGAGGTTTTATATGATTAAAGTAATATAACAGTATAATTGTGCGTTTTATTTTAAAAAATCCATGAAAAAAGTAACCTCTGCATCTCTGTGGAAAGAGGCTGTAGTTCGTTAAATGTTAATAGTTTTGCATTATTCTTTAGGAAGAAGATGAAGATGTAGATGTTGATCCTATTAGTAATCGTTAGTAATTTATCCTACTCGAAGTTTGTCATGGATGCCCTTGAGGGCAGACGGTCATCTCTAGCATAATTGTAATCGGTAATTTAGAGCACCCTTCAAACCGGAACATAATTGCTGAGACGGTAGTATCTCCCCGGGTAAACCATACATGGGTCCAACCACTTCACTAATATTATATTTGTGTTCTTATAATTTTTATGGGTAAGTTGTTCATACTTTTTTGAATATATTTCCTTTGTAAGCTCTACGTTGCAATAAACATATTATTTTTTCCTCTTACATTTCTCTATATTCTTCCTACTTCAATTATTATACGGCGATGATAGCCACTTATCTTCAGATCATCCGCAGATTTACCGACTATTTACATATAAATATTAAAGAGTTTATCTATATATCTATCCATATACCTCAATACAAAGATAACACCCAAACTTTCAAGATTGTCCTCAAAACCAGCGAATACAATATCGTAACAAGTTAACTTGTTTGTACAGTGAGTGGTTACCATGATGTATTACTGACACGGGCACAATAGCCGAAGCTCTGGACACCGCGAGTAATTACTACAACGGCAGTATTATATCAACGTTATTGTTACTCAGGTCCGATCTTATCAATTAATAGCTTTTGCGTATAGCCTGGAAGGGTGATGGCTACAAAGGAATACAAAGTTCTTACTTAGGTCATAATCTATTTTAGATTTATTTTGGGTTTTATCGTAGTAATCGAAAGTATTTATTTATTTTTGCTACTCCCCGAACTGGGTGTTTGAATTGAAATTCTAAACGCACGTAATTATTAACGTTATGTGAATAATAAATTTATTATTGGGAATTCAAAGTTGCCCACATTTAATTTATTTATCTTAATTAAACATATAAACTCATATACACAATCTGAGTAGTTTGATTGAAATAACAGTTAGTTTTAAAAAAATATTATTTGACATAGTTGACAAATTCATGAGAAAGCTTTTAGAGTATCCATAATTACGTAAATTTTCTTGGCTAGTCTTAAATATTGATATTTGTAATTATAACTGTGTCACTGCTGAGGTTGAGTCTCCTCTCACAAAGGCCATAGTCGACCACGCTGGCCAAGTTCGAAATGGCAGACTTCATTTGAGAACATTACGGAAAACAATCAGGCGTGCAAGTTTCTTTTTTGAAAAGTATAGTTGCACGCAGAATTCGATCTCATGCCCCCATTCTTGGAAAACCAACGTTCAAGCTACTCAAATATATTGTTTATAAATAAGGAAAATATGCGATTTTAACTAGCTACCAAATAAAAAATTATGTGACGTCAAAGTCGCTTGTATCAGCTATTACACATCATGTTTCTATCGCATACACCACATATAAATGTACTAAGAGGCATTATTTCGCCTGACAGGCGTCAATCAACCGTACGCTAGAACAATGACTGAGCAACTGGATGCTGAATATTATTCCTATATCAATAACGGGTGTTGTTTCCTATTGTTCGCAACTGTTCGCTTTGAATAAGCCTTGACAGTCGGGCCTCAATTCACATCGGTACAGCGTACACGATGAGACTTATCCGGCTATGGCGGAGACTTCGAGTGTAAATTTAGCATATCACCCTCTAGCATTAGTGCTATTGACCCGTTACTGTTACGCTGGTTTGCTTTGTGATATTGTATCGAAATATTTTATATTAATACATCGTAGGTATAGGATCGTAAACATCGAAGTCATTGGCACTTATTTTATTAAAACAGTGCAAGCATTAGCCACCGTCTGATATAAAGAATGGGATATTTTCCACTTACAGTGAAACTAGCGAAGCCATGAACTAAGAAGAAACCTGTACGATTCAATTATATAATCTTCTGTACATATAATAATTTATGTTTGTATATCCTTTATAGAATCGTAAACCATGCATTTGATCATGTGACGATATTTAGCAAAGTTGTTGTGCATGAGCCCACGAAGAAGAAGTTGGTATGACCAATTTTCAACAGGTGGCGCCACTGTCATTCCAATTAATTTCATATATTTCCTTGGCAGCTCGTGTTGGCGTAGCAACGTGCGCAGGGTTCATCTAGTATTATGATAAATATATAATCAAGTAATAAACAGTCGTGCATCTTAAAATATTAGAGACATAGCACTTTTAATCCGTCCAGCAATTGACTAATGTCACTGCCATATATGTGTCCTAACGAAAAGGTGGTAGAATAATAAATGTATTCCGTATAAGTGTATCATTCAGACAATTTATATGAATAAGTTATTGTGAATTTGAATTTGAACGCGTTAATTAGTGCGGTACATCACGCAAACATGGACAATAGCTTATCGCACTGTTTAACGCGCTAATTGACAAACTAATAAAACAATGTTTATTTTTATAATTTTTGTATCAAACTTCATTAACGTAGTCAAGAGTCAAATTAACACGCTAATCAGACTCATTCGGGCGTTAATACTTTAGGTAACAAAGACACTAAAGTGAAGTTCTCAGAATGTAAATTCATTATATTGGTAGGCGTATAATTCTCCAATGAGTACTAAACAGCTGTAATGTGGTGGATATCTGTAACTCTATATATACTAAATAATGACCGATCAATCGTGAATTCTATCGTAATTACTGAACTCGACGCTCTGTAATGACGATAATGTAAATCCCTCTGGCATACAGATGTATCACTACAATTTACGACGGATCTTTCACGTCGACGTTTCATTTGATTTTTACAGTTATTTTTATAAGGTTTTTATTTAACTTCCAATGTTTGTTTGTATGATATTTCGAATCAAATGCAAGCTAAATTAGACCTACTTCTATTATTATATAATGTTTTAATTTGAATAGTAATGTCTGATGCTTCACTTAGGAATGGCTCCAGACATAATGTGTAGAAGAGTTACTACAATTTTTGGAGTACAAAAGCCGTAAACCTATTCAATAAAGTATTTTCATTGCCAATATTCGATGTTACATTTTAAGTTGTATCGTTGATAAAATAGTATCAGGTAGGTATGATGTACGTATATTACGTTAAAAAACATTTCTTACAGAATATTTGAATGACATGACCATTTCTAGAAATAGAATACGTTTGAAAAACATAATATGTATATTATAATAAAAAAAACGGATAAGGAGTTAATTTTTTTTTTCGTCGGGATTTTTCCTGGTAACCTAAGAAACCGTTTAACTGCCTTCAATCCTATTTTAATTGAAATTTCGTATTAAGTTACCTTAGAGCAATAAGTTATATTTCTTTTAATCAATTCACCAACTCATTAATTTAATAATTGAAAATGTGTAACCACGTGACCCATTAACCACGTGAGTAAAAGAAGGAATAGCATATAGTCCTCGTAGAGAAGCGAAGCGGTATCAGCCATCAGTAGTTATTAAACAACCATATTTTCCAAAAGTAAACTTCCCTAGAAGTGGGAACGGAAGAAACTTAAGATGCAAGTAAATGAATTTGCGACTTTGCCATTCAACAGGTCTAACATTAAGACTGTTTTGCATAACTATCAGATACATAGTTTATCTAGGTCAGGCCGGAGCTCGAATCCAAGTTTGTGAGCAACAAACTTTGCCGTCTTCGTGATGTTCCTTATTGCTTTATTTATTGACTTGTCGAAGCTGCGTCGCTTGTATATCGTTAGTGGAAAATTACATCGAATATGCTTAGTGTGTTCGACTGAGTTGAGCAACCGGGCGGGTTCGATGACTGACCATCCATCCATTCATCCATCAGCCCTTGAAGATTCATTACCGCACATAGGCCTCCCTAATTCCTTCCTTCTGAATAATTTATTAATTAGTTAATTACGAATTAATGATCGTTAGTGACAAAAAATTCGTGTGTACTTCGAAGGGCACTAAAGAGGTTAGGATATAATTAGATAGAAATCATTAAGCCATGTCAGAAGCTTTTGTGTGACATATTTTTTTCTGTCAGTTTAGGTACTATACCATCCACCAATTGTCACTGGAGTAGCGTGGTAAAGTATGCTCTAAACGACATCCTAGAGAGACCTAGTGAGCCATCGACGAAGCCAAGTTAAATAGAATTTATTTATAACTATGTTCGTGGTATTTGGAAACAAATATTTATACAATTGTACTGTTTTACAGCTAGTGAGTTAATTTTCTTTTTAACGTACTTATACGTACTTTAAATGACATATAACTCCACGGCGTGACAATAAAACGACAACAACGGCAACTGACAGTTAACTCTTCGTAACTAAAAAAGCTATAGCCATTCATCCTACTAAAAAAGTATCCATCCAAACGTTACCTAACTAACCATCCGACCGCAACTCAAGAGACTCATTCTCATTTGGACGAGTTGGTATTATTTTGGATAATTTTATAAACGTGTTACATCCCTACAATGCATAGCACAATCAATCCACATTGACTTCAGAGTGAAATCGGCGCCTCTCGATTACTTAACTTTAGACCGAACGGACATCCCTAGTTATAAGTATAATAGTTTTTATATTTTGTATATAACCGTATATTTGAAGTAGCCGTAAAGTCAAATTTTTAAAGTATTAAAAATCAATTCATCTGCATTTACGCTCTCCCACTGTGTCTCTGCATAACTTATATTTCCTTTTTAATTTTACAATGGCACATAAACTGTTATGACCATGTCCACATACCCACCAAAGTTTAAAAAAATACATCAACAAATCCTACTTTACGAATTGTCATCGTATAATATGTTACATTTTGACTCGAGTATGTGTATAAAAAAGTGCACATCATTCGTTTTTAACGAATCGTTATTGATATCGAATCGTCAATGACGAATGTGTGGAAATACTGGAAACGAACCTTAAGTTACTTTATTTGATCAAAGTCAAAATTTATTTCGTCTTTCCAACTAACAGCTCACTTAACGAAAATCGATCTTAAAATTCGGGTAATGAAAGTTTTAGTCAATATATCGTCCTTGTAGTGACAGTACCTCCTTACATTTTTGAAG
Organism: Calpodes ethlius; assembly: GCA_018251375.1. Lineage (NCBI taxonomy): Eukaryota > Metazoa > Arthropoda > Insecta > Lepidoptera > Hesperiidae > Calpodes > Calpodes ethlius. The sequence continues at coordinate 8,240 of DWPA01001095.1, forward strand.
AAATCGACTTTTCTAATGGAATAGACTTAAAATTCAATTTTGCATGGACTAGTTCTTTTTGTATGTGATATTTAATTTTTAAATAGCAATTAAAACTCTTCGGAAATAGCTCCTATATGCACAAAAAAATATATACATACTTATTTTTTTCGGCAATATCTCCCATCTGGTTCAACCGACTATTCCTTTTAGGAGGTATTGTCACTTCAACGATATATCAAAAATAGTGGCAACGAGACGGTAGCAACAATCGATTTATACGAATATACCAGGGTAACACGAATCGATGGCGATAAATTCTTGCTGTCTCACCGCACAGCCAACCGCGCGCCGCATTAAGCCTCTGGCCCAGCACTGGCGCGAGGTGAACTCCCAATTTAATCTACTCAATAAATTATTTTTAAGTAAAAAATTTCAACCGCAAAACACTAAATAAGGTAACAAGAACGCTTTGAGAATTTGTGTGTTATGAGAATTGAATTAGTAAAAATACTTTTAAGAATATCGTATTGGCATACGTTATAGAAATATGTTCACGTATTTTTTATATATCTTATAAATATAGCTATCACTGAATCATAATAATTTACGTAACTAGCAGCCGTCCTAGTTTCTTCTACATTCTTACTTCAATATAAGTAAAGCTAATAAGTTAATGTCGAGTATCATATGTTTTAACAAATTAATGAAAATCGACGACTCAATAGATCAGATTTCGCAAAAGCTTCGCTACATTAACTTTACTGGACTAACTCAATCAGTTTCAAGTGACAGAATCATCAAGTCGATGGACCATTTTCTCAAAAAAATACTGGACTAGTCTCTATAATGCTCAGAGTTTATAACACTAATGGGTCTATTAAGAATGATGTCGTTTAATTGTATAATTGCCATTTGCGAGTATTTGCGAAACGACCATTCTCTTATCTCCTGTTACATAAAGCGAGCCGACCAAATTAAAGAGGCGAGCGCTTCGAAGCGGCGTTCGTATAAATTGGTCATATTAATCTTTGTCACTTAATACCCCATAAAGTTTACTCTTGATGAATCACTCGCTACCTGAATGAAGGAGAACGAGAAACTGTCTGAACTGTTAATTAATAGCTTGATTGAGGTAAACAAGTCGGAGATTTCAAAGCGGATAACGTAGTGAAGGCGATGATTTTCTATTTAGAGACAGTGCGATTGAACCGTGAAACAATTCATTGAGAAAACAATTATATAAACGTCAGTGTAATGCTATTATCGAAATAATTTTCATATTGAATCGTTTGTTGGTTTTCAATTACTTCTCCGCAATTGTTGCGTGAATTATAAATTTTGGAAGCTTTTATTTCACTGGCAATGTTTGTTTGTTTCGGTCAAATCTTGCAAACTGATTATGAATTACTTTGCTAATTGCCTTAGTTTCGATGACAACGTATTTTTATGATTATTATACACACAGGATTTGCTCCTGGCAAGGGAACTTCTCAATGATGAACAGCATAATAATCAAATCTTTGCTGTACAAAAGCGTATATTTATCTGTTTAAACTATTTATTCAATACAACACAAGGCGGTCGTATGTAGAAATGTGGAAGACTTTGGAGACAGTTATCTAGTATTAGACTAAGGATTTCACACATCGATAATTTTAAAAATAATTCAATATTATATTTCTTATGTAAAGTCATATAAATGTGTGAAAATATTCAAATGATCACTATAATTTCATTTAAAATATAATGTTTCGTTAGCTCAGAGATCATGGTACTTATTTTAGAATTACTGAGTTATTAGCAGAACGGACGGATCTTTCTCGCATTTATTTGACGATGAATGAAAATTCAAATGTTATCCAAAATTGTGGTTTAATATGTAATATATTTCATAATGACATAACCATCCTTATTAAATCCCTCATTGTGCCCATATGGTCTTTAAAAAATATGTGCTATTGAAGAAATAAAAACGAATCGTTTTAAATTACGATTCGGAAAAAACGTTACGTTCTAGTGGATTCGTTCCCTTAAACTTCGGACATTCGTATACGTTTTTTCATTTGATAATTTATGAGATGCCCATAATATTAAAATAGCGTATACTCATATTATACGTCTTTAAAAAATATTCATTAATTTTAAAACAGAACTTAAATTCCATATTCGCGAAGTTTAAATGAACAATGTCGTTATTATTTAACTGCAACGAGTTACTTATCCAACTGTAGACTGAGAGCCAGGAACGATACGCTCCTATCTTCCTCTTCATTTAACCCTGTATTGCTACAAAGAGCAATTACGTGTACATTTGTCACACCCATTCACGGCATGCTGTGTGAGTGTACGTCGATGTGTTGGTATCAAGCAATTAGCTCTGACCTCTGACCCAATTATCCGCTCCCATCGGAACTGGAGCGTCAACCGAATTAGATGTCAGTTCAATTGTTGTCGGATTTGACAACTGAAATATATGAACAGGTTTCATATAATTATTATGATCAATATTTTACATGGATTCCCAATAAGTCAGCATCTTTCAGTGATCAACACTGTCAATTGATATCATTAAAACTTTTTCTATGTATCTATCTATTTATCAGCCTTTGAAGGTACACAGCTGGACCTAGGCCTCGCCTAATTTGCACCACTCAGATCGGTCCTAAGTAAGGATAAGAACATAAACAAGAGGCACGGTAGCCTCTATCTTCTACCACCTATGGACACCTGTGACAAATTTCTAAAAGGACTATAAGAGGGACTAAGGGATAAATTTTAGGTGCTAATAAAAGTATACGAAATGTAGACTTTAGGACTCTTTCTGTAGGTTAATACTATTACAAAATATATGTAATAGTTAGTATTTTGTTTAACACAAAATTGGATATTTATTCACAGATAATTATTATACAACAAAAATTTGTGTATAGGGTGGACATGGATTCTAAAACCTACTAAGATAAGAGTCTAATAAGAGTATATTACAATATATCTACAATCGATTAAAGAATGTACTAAATACGATTTTGGCATAAGAAAATATTTTTGCTATTGGTAATAACTTTCCTCAGGGAACGTTTTGATAGTAGACAGATAAGTCACTAATAGATAGCAAAGAAATAACTTAATTATTAATTACCATCAACTTATTTAATATTAATGTACATTACAAATAAATAAATCGAAAAAGTTCTAGAAACACAATTCATATATAAATGTAGGAAGGAACAGAAAAAAACTTTTATACATAAAAACCAAATAAACTAAAACTTAGAAATTAGTAAAATCAGTGTATTTGCAAAAACAATTGGGAGAATAACTGAATGATGTAAAGTCATACTCTGGTATTTCAAAAAAAGTCAATAGGCCGATCTAAAAATATATTTAGAATAAAATAACAACAACATCGTAATTTCAAAATCAACACAAAACATTAACAAAGTAAATAAGTTTTATTTTTCTTCTTAAAGTTAAAATCCTCTAGCCGACTTAAAATTTAATTTCTGTTTTCGCTGCGCTGAATTTAGAATAATTTTCTAAGAATTATGCTAAATTATTTAAAGTTCAATTTGAAGGGTCACAGTTTACTTAAGGACCCAATAAGATAACAAGTCCCGATGGTGGCTATTGGTTTTTGTTCAAGCCCTCCCTTGTAATCGGATTTGCTTGTTTGTTTTCATATTCTCGAGACAAACTTGTTCCATAAGTTGTGTTGTTGTTTCAATTTGTGAATAGTAGTTCCAAGTCTATGTACAGAATATTTGCTGTCATCAGCTCTTACGATTATTATTTTCTTTACTGGAGAGTTACAGTTGTAAGTGGTCACTCTCAACCATGACCATCAGGTAACACCAAAGGTATCATCGATGCCTTGCTGATCAAGAAGAAAGAAAGAAAAAAGAAAGGAACTCATAAACTACTATTCCTAATATCAATTACTTGATAAGTAACGAATACTAAACAGGGGCAACGGGTATTGTCTGTTACGATGTCCTGGTTTAACAGGATGAGATTTGAAACAGTATTCTGAATACGTCTACTTCTACAACTACTATTATTATTTGCTGTTATAACTAAGTGGTCCTATCCAAGTAGCTTAAAACTATTTATTAAAAGCTTAAAATTATGGCACCATTTATACTTTACTCCATTACAAATATTTATCAATTGCGAGACTAATTGCCCAATTATGACAGGTCTTATTGCTTCACTTACTTAAGTAAACGTTTTATGAAACAAGACCGTTATCATGAGTTACCTTGATGTTTACCAAAAGTAATAACTATTGCTAATTCTCCACCCAATTAGTTCAACAAATTAAAAGCGATCAACTCTTAAGTATCTTGTGGAATCTATAACGATTTTAGTGACATTTAGCGTACAAATCTTCCAATTAGAAAGCCAAGAAATAATCTATTTAACATTGTCGAAAGTAATTGATTTAATTGGATGGTTAAACTCTTGAGTAATCTTAATCAATTTAACTAACAAAATTCTGTCTTGAACTGAGTCCATGTTTTATCTTAACTCGCGTGATTTTCACCAAATAGCTAATAACATACCGTGTGGAACTGAATTTACTTCAATCATACCGAATTATCTATCGACATATCCAGGTGTTAAAATGTTTTTATTAGCCAGCCGTCGTATCTGTCAGAATTTCGGTACTCAATACCGAACCCCAACCAACTGCGGCGAAGTGTCTCACAAAGTGTTATCGTATACCAGAAAACTGTTCGCTGTGTTGGAGGACGTGTTCAAGCTGATGTAGTGGAAAATATGAAGCGTCATTGGCAACACATCGAACATCACAAAAAGCCGATAATACAAATACCCTAGCAGGTTCTGTGAAGAAACTTAATATACTCTTATCTCGGGGATTTAAAATTGTCTCCCATAACAGAGATCTTAAGATGAACATGGATAAAGTGAAAGTCATATCGAATGTCAATGTTACATCGGTGCCAGTTCTTAAGGTAACCCATGACGACGGCGTTGCTCTCCAAGTTGTAGATGAGTATATACATCTGGAACAAGTTATTCAGATGCGCAGATTAGAACGCAGCTCGCGTTCAAAATACTTCGCTTTATCTTGTTACTTAAAATTCTTTCCTGCCTGAGGGTAAAGGACACTTCTGGACTGATGCTAGCGGAAACCACTAAATTTAGAAAGCTCGAATCCTTTCAGATTGGCGCATGTTAGGGAAGGTCTATGTCCAGCAACTGTTACAGGCTGATCAAATTTTATGTTTACAGTTCAAAGACCTTCGAAAACCGACGCCTAAATAATTTAAACATCTGATAAATAAATAAAAAATTGTAGTGGATGACTTGTTTTATCATTTCACAAAGCGAAGCTTATTTAATATGAACCATTGAAATTTAAACCAATATTAAATAATTACGCAAGTTTAAACTGTACTAAAATAACCGAACTGGCGTACTTTTTGTTTGAGATATACATTATGATAACGATCAGCGCGTTATTACAAGGCCGCGTCTCATAATTACTGCGGGGAGAGTAACTGGGGGCTTTGTTAGCGGAACAATACCACTAAACCGTATTGTTATATCTGATGTGTAATTTGTATTGAGAACAAGTGGTTTTAACAGCGTTGCTTCAATATTTATCCATATTAATAATATCCATTAATGTTTGTGGTAAGGTTTGGGAAAGGTTAAAATAAAATTAAGTTTATTATAAAAATATTTTTGGTGTCCTGTAATATGACGTAATGACACGTGTCTGTCTATTTCTCTGTCTATCACAATTGTGGGAAATTCACTAAAAATCGAGAGAAAATTTCAAATTTAGTACCGCAATTTCTTGACCACAAATAAACGCCACACTGCAGGCGTTTATTCTCCACAAGTGTCATATCAATGTAGATTCTCAAACAAATTCAAATAATAGCACTATTTTTTCAACATATCGCCATACGTGGCCTAATAAACGCGAATTCAGACATTTGTGTTTAATGTTCGAGGCTGACACATTTCTTTTCTGAATTCGCTTTGAGCGTTGCAGCTCGTAGCAGATAAGACTTCAGTGACAAATTGTCACATATTCAGTATTTTTACTTATTCTTAACGTGTGTATGAACTTTAGAGTAAAGGCTAAAAAAGTAAATTTCGACGCTATGGAACGAACGATCACCTAAACAATTTATAACCTCAAGTCAACTTGTATTATCGCATTACACCATATTGTCATACTACCATATTGTTTTCTTCCCCATAAATTAACACGTATCATGAAAATTCATTCAATATCGATAAATGGTATAGATACTAAAACAAATTTCACAGCGACATTCGCCACGTTATTATTGGTCGGGTTTATAGCCTTATAATCAGCGTGGGGCGCGTAACTGCTTTGCCCGTGGAATAATACTACTTTAACAGCCGCCATTATTGTTCTATCGTGTTAGTAATGTATTACATATTGTATCGTATGACAATGTGTAATTTGTAGTGTGATTAGGGGTTTCAGCAGCTTTGTATATAGGATAGTTTTAAATTTACTAATGATAGAATCCATATAATTTTCTCAATGTATCGATTACAGATTGGCTCGAAGGACCAAATTTTGTATATCACATTATAATGATTGCCTCGGTTATTTCGAACTGTAATGCACGAATATGAACAATATTTGTATAAAAATGTATATATCATACATTACTCAACGTAATTGTGTACATCGATCCAGACGTTGTTGGGTAATAGATCATTATTTGACAGTCTGTCATCTCAAACTATGGGCAATTTCCTCTCCTATATAGTCATTAACCACAGACGTGTCTGTTATTGTATATGTAATATAGTTGTTTTTTTTTATTTCTTTCTAACATATATATTGATTCCTCTAGCGTTACCGATGATCACGGGCATTAGTTACGTTACATAGAATTTCAATTATTAGTTAGAAAAAAATATTCAAAATATATAGTTTGAGATAACATTCAATTGCATTATATTCTCATAAATTGCCTTAAATACATTAGATAACTATTAAATACTTTAATGTTAATATTAATTAAAATTACCTAATAAAAGTGTTAAGTTATTAGATGTAATATGTGGTGGATTCAACGCACGACTGGAGCAAAGTTCCTTGCATTTACACTTCAAACCGAATGTAATTCAGTATGATTACTGATATATTTCATATTTTTGTATATTTGAGTAAACAGCTTTACATGCTGTATGCGGCTAGCCTGCCACAGACTAATCAATGTCACTTTTTCTATTACTTCACATTTCCGCCATAGATGATTTCTCTACTTCACTTATTCTAAACTACTTTAAGGTACTTCGTTCCAAAACATTTTCTACATTAATCGCTGCCTTTGAAATGGAAGACCCCTAGATCGTGGTACATTAAGGATTATCTAATTTCATTATAAAGTGAATGAATAGTAGATGAGAATAAGATAAGGTAAATTGACCCAGTGAAATAGGAAAGAGGACTCGCAGAGTGTTGCGTGGAAGAAAAATAATAACTTTGTTTCCATTCTTCAACATATTCCATAGTAATCCATACTCATCCATATTCATACTATAAATGCGAAATGTGTTTGTGGAGAACGATGGGCTTCTTTTTACTTCGAATAAACATCACATTTCTGTGGGAAGAACCGTCACGATATATATTTCAGTCAAATTAAAGGAATTGTTTAAGAACAAAGCGTTGCCTAACACCCAGTGATAGAAAGGAATTGACAAGTTTTTTGTTGCAGTTCTTTTGACACACGTGTGCGAACCCGCGGGCAACATCTAGTTGAGAATATAATGACGATAGTAAAATAATGTCATAATGTGCACCACTCGCGATACAATATGCGTTACCGAAAACAAATTAATATTTTATGATACGTAAACACTAATAAATAATTACTGATACAATAAATATTAATTATGATATTTAATTTATTAAAGCGTTATATTCGGCCGCCGACCGCAGCGCTCCGGTTCATGTAAAACCCATATTTCTAAAATTTTATCAACGCGACACGCTCGTCGGGGTTTCAACAATTTTAATGGCAATATTTTAAAATTTAGTGGCTCATGGCGTTATAAATATGCGTTTTGTGAATTTGTGGAAGATAACGTCGACGAGCGCTGACGTGCGTTGTAGTAATTTATAAACGTGTTGGTCAGACATTTGTTTTAATTTACGCATTTTATTGTTCCGTTCGTGGGGATTTTGCCTTTATAATGGTTGAGAGCTTTATAGTATTAAATGGTTTTGGTGATTCCGTTTTTTATAGGATCAAAACGAAAACCAAAAATATTTTTTATTATTATTATTATTTCACCTATCTGAGTAACATTGAGGTTATATTTTTCTATTTATTTCAGTTAAAACAGTGAAAGAGGGTATTTGGTTGGTACAGCTTCATGCTTAAACACAACGGTCGGACTCAAATTTTGTTTGCATATTCGAGAATATAGAAAAGGATATCAAATTAATGTAACATAGAAATATTTGCCGCGAAGGAACTAACAATTCGTAGTTTAAAAGGATATTTTATGATTAAAGCATAGTTTTATCCGTTTCGTATTGGAAAAGAAGCTCAAAATACTTAGGATAACTTGTATATACCCTGAGACAAAAAGATGCGGCTTTAAATGACGTGAGATAGTGACCGGGGTCACTGGTCATAGCGCTGATCTTCAGGCAATCCTAACCCCAAGTTGTTATACGAGAGGAAGAGTGGGAATTCCTGTGCATGGATTTCTGAATAGGGTATATGGAGAAATGAAAAGAGTTGAATAAAAAGTTCTCTAAATCTTAATACATATTATAAATTCCTGTAGACTCAATATGATCCAAATTCGTTAAACCGTTTCTAAGTAACTGTATAACAAACCTACATATACGTGAAACTTGTTAAATCTATACGTTTATACGTTTTTACTTGCGACCTGATTAAAAATTAATATTTCGGTTTACCAGCGAAGCAGTGCGACTAAGATTTATATAACGTTGATTTAGTACGCCATTGTTATGAACCCAACAATGGTGGCAAAATATGCTTAATTCTATTGTACGGAGAGTTTTAACACGAAAGAATTTTAAAAGGCGATTATGTTAGACAATAATATCTTCGTGCCGGAGAAAAAATGTTGTACAATTCATTACAGTTCGAAAATGTTGAGGAAATATAAATTTATTTATAAAAGTATCATTTTACGCCTCAATTTGGTATGAAGACTGAGATACAATTAATCTGCGTCAAATATCCAAGTATTTCGATTTATATATTATCTTAGCCTGTGAAACTCTTAAATAGTGACTTTTAAAATCCCTGTCGTATAATTTTACGCTAACACGCTTACCTTTCAGAACCCCGCAGTAGGATTCCCTGGGTCGGGGTGGCATGGGCAACACAAATAACACGTCACTAAAACTTATGATCCGAGAACAAATATTTTTTTGTCATATAAATACCTGCCCCGGCTGGGATCGAGCCCAGGACACCTCGCTTCGCAGGCAGGGTCACTACCAACTAGGCTACGGGCCATCATAACATATATGATTGACTTCAGTATTGTTTTCAGTTTATTTATTTACAATAAAACTACAACTCACCTAAAAGACAGCGTAGTGAGAGGCCGGTATGATTTATGACTGTTAGCGTCAGCCATCGGCGTGCCCCAGAAATCATCCAGCAGTAGTTGCTTGAGCGAGTTTGTCCCGATGACGTCACCGTTGGTCACTATCGCCGGGATGTCGTCGTGAACGAACTCGCCGTTCAAACTGTTCACGTAACTTAACACTGCGGTGGTGGTTACCATCGCGTATATCGCGACATCGCTGTGTCGGCAGATATTGGACTGTTCCTCGCGGACGGTCGGCAAGGAGCGACGCTTCATCTTCGGAGTGGACTTCGGCGATCTGATCGTCACATTTCTAAATCTGCACATTTGTCTGATGACTCCGAGAAGCCGGGTACCTGGAATTAATGAGAACGTTTTTTAGTATCTGCTGCTGGAGAAGCCACGTGCTGCTTATACTAATAATGAAAGTGTAATAAGACCAAATTTGTATGTAAGAAAAATTACAAACGCAGTGCCTATGCCTATGCCGCAATGCATAAAAAATATAAATGCGTTGCCTTTAATGTCAATATAGGGCCCATGAATTTTTTTTTAATATTCGGCTTTCTTAACTGTCTTACTAAGCGAGTTTCACTTAGACATATATAATATATATTTTTTAATTCCATCTATTTAAGTAGGTATAATTCCGTAAGGTCTCTAAGAATCACGTCTTACGACTGTTCAATAATGTATCCTGTAATTAGCTACCTAGAACTCCCAGAACCTCAAATCTTATTATTTTACTAACATATCCAGAAATCATGGATAGAGATAGATTATTGAAAACTGCTCTAAATTACTATCTCTCGTTACCCATGTATCATATCCCGTTGAATGCAAACATCTCGGCATCAGTAAACGATTACGTAATACTTGGTTAGATGCGCTCGCTTTGCTCGAGTAAACGATTTCAAGCTACCAGTAGGGTTGTCACTTTGCCATATATTGCGTATTTTACTGTCATATTCTACCAAATATTTAAGTGGCTGATTTTCTTAGATTTAAGTATATACTTGTAACACGAATAAAGCAATCCAAAACAAACAGACTTGTAATTTGAAAACACTTTGCTATTTATTTTTCCTTGCCCCTCTTGTTCATAATGCAAAAAGATTTTCAAAGGCTTTTTGGCAGACTATTATGACAAAACAACGTGGTGTCCTACATTTATAAGCATATTACAAGGTATTTTAAATATATATCTTAGAATCCTAGGAATCCATCCAGCGTTGACCCCAACCAGTGTCTGGTCTTCATGTATCCTGCTGAATAACGGTTGACAGTACGGTGACAATACTCTTCTGTGGAAGGTTGCTAGACACAATATCTTGCAGTTTAATCCAGTACACAAGCATCACTAGGTACTACAGTCATAAATTTTACGTTTTTCAATTTGTGTCGAAATTGTTTTTTTCGAAAGACCCTTGAATGTTTTCTCTAATATTTTTACAGCATCACACGAGACTCAGTTTTGAAGACTATTTTTTGCAAAACAGGAAAACTATCTCACCCTCTCCAAGAAGTAGGTATTGCGAACATCCTAAGGGATGGAGGGTTTGGATCTAGTCTAAAGACGTTGCTTGTTGAAAGGCATCGAGGCGAGACGACACGCGAGAGTGCCTAATAGTTCTGAAGAGCCTTGAAACGGGAGAACGTTACCAACCGTGATTTCGTAATTGGAGTCATCTAACTGTGTCGGATATCGATAACAAACGGGACCTAGTCGGCAACATGTAAATAAATAAACGCTAACAAACTCATATCCCCGCAGTAGGATTCCCTGCGCCGCGGGTGCCATGGACCACTCAAATAACACGTCATTAACACCCATGACCCGAGAAATATTTATCTGTCATACAAATGTCTGCTCCGACCTGGAATCGAACCCAGGACTACCAACTTGGCTACGTGGCCGTCATATTAGATGTGTCTTTATGTATTGGTGTGATCCGTAATACCTCGTTTGCTTATTTGCGTGTTTTTATATAAAAATAAAGTAGCAGACAACCCTAAGGGTTAAGTTGACTTCGCTAACAGGCGTTTCACCGAACACTATACGATTGAATACCTACTGACCTATATCAAACCTCACAGATCTAGACGCGTACTCTCGGTTACAATCTACTCTGTTGTCTCTTTCAATGAATGTATTATGTATTATTTTTGAAGTGAGAAAACAACACGCAGAAAAACATAGAAGTAATTTACATATAAACAACTTATTGCAATTTTGAAAAAGATT